>PITA01022534.1:0-30112 GCA_004023965.1 Spilogale gracilis | reverse complement strand
TTTACTGTGTAGAAGCACACAGAATCTCTGATTAGAAGGGGACGTCTACCCCCAAGAGCTTGTTTAAAAGCCTCTGTAGCCCTTGCTACAAGCAGCCTAAACTGCTGAGGTAGCAGCAGGAGTCGTGTGTTTCAGAATCCACAGATCCATAGATAGCTTCTATTTCTGGAAGCTCCGATCGAGAGTTGGGTCTATTCCATGCAATCTTAGATCATTTTAGCATCCATTAGGGGATGGTCTTCCAGCCATCACAGAGCAAATCTCTGCTTGCTTACTGCACAGCGGCTGCTGGTTCCCTTTTTGCTGCAATGGGAGCCAATTCTTGCTGCATTGGGGGCCGGCAGTGGGGCTTGGTTAGGTGCATGGCTAGACCTCGAGGTAAGCCTTGGGAGGTCCTCATGTAGACCTGTCCTGGCAAAAGTGCAAAATGGTTTCAGGTGTTTAATGGTACTAGAAAAACCACAATAAGTGAAAGTTAACTTTTTTTAAGCAATCATCTTACTTTCTCTTTTCCTTTCTCCACTTTTCTCACTGTACCTTCCCTCTGCTAGTTACTTTATGACTGTTGCCAGAGTGAGCAAACAGAAGTACCAGACACCCATATAAACTTAAATTACAATTAAATAGCTATCCTACAACTAAAATCATTGTTTTAGTATAAGTAGGAAGCAAATATGGACATACTTAAACATACATTTTTTTTTTGTCTATCTGAAATTCATATTTAACTGGACACCCAGTATTTTATCTGACAACTCTGTCTTTGTCTCTGAATCTGTGTTCTTTTGTGTGTTTCTCATATTTACGGGCATGTATGTACCCAAGATTGAATGAGATAGAGATATCTCCCTCACAGGCTTTCCTTGTGTCTTTTATCCCCTGTAAACCCACCACACATACTCCCCACCTTCATTCATACGTGCAGGAGTAGTTACACATATTTTTCTTTCCACCTTTTTTTGTTCCTCCACATCCTCTCCCCTGTTATGTTATCTCACTTATTGATCCTTAAAAACTATAATTTTCCTTTCCCTAATTGTTGGTCACACTTAATAAACAACTTTTGTTTCCTTCCTACATCAACATTTTGAGAAGTAGAATACTAGTAAAAAACCAGTAAAATAAGGTCATGATCAGCCTAGATATTCTAATTTACTTTTTGTTGTTCTTACTTATTCATATTTATATTGCCTTGCTAGATCACTGGCTCTTAATATGAAAATGGGATCCTACCCTTGTACAGAACCGTGGTAGCTCAGGAAAACAGGCCCTGTGGGAACCTTGTGGACAGCATAAAAAGTTTGAGGATCTTTTTTTTTTATTTTTGTTACACTTAATTAACAAATCTTAAAACCTCCCAATCAATAGGCAAATTGACTCCAATGTCTGTTTGGTTTGTTTGTTTGTTTCAGATCATTAGGGTAAGCTGTGGGATTCCTAAATCAGCGAAACCCATTGGTCTCTTCACCCTTAGATAAGACACATGCAAAGTTAAGGATACAAAGGAATATGTATTCATTGCCACAAAGGATACGGAGTGTAGGTTGAGCCAGAACTGAGTGATGACAGACCTTCATCATTAAGGGTTTGGTTTGACATGGCTGCCTTGCCCACCAGGTGCCAGACGGAGCTGGAGCACCCAGGACATGTGCTCTGGGGTCTTCCGTCTATTCTCATTTTGCACCCTAGACACCTCCCTCACTTCACTTTTTTCCTGGCTCTGTAACATAGTGCAATTAGACTTTGCTCCCTCATAATCCTGTACTTCGGAAGCTCAACCGAGGTGTTTGTCTTTCAGAAAGAATTATGGCACCATTTTTTTCCAATTTGAGAAAAATAGAAGTAAGTGAATTTATTTTTCTTGATTTTCATTTCACTGTGTTCTGCCTCATTCCACAAAAAAGTTGAACCAGCCATTGTTTCAAATTCTGCCTCCACAAACTTTTCCTAAACCCTTTTCACAGTCATTGGTGTCTATGGTTTATTTTTCTTTTCTGGTTGAACAGTTGTCTAATGTCTTATTCACTTGTTAACAAAAAAATTCAAAAAATTCTATGCGGGCATCCACCAAGGCAGTCCTAAAATACCATGTCCATACCTCCAGCTCTTGGGGACAAGCTGTTGGTCATTGGTGGTATTTGGGGCTTCACCGCGCCTTGACCTCAACTCTACCCCCTGACTTTGATGACTAGTGTGCTTTAATATTATAACTGTCTTTAAAATCATTCCATTTAAACATTGGAATCTGAAATGTATCTGTGTATGTATGTGGTTTATTTTTTTTTTCTTAAGATTTTTATTTATTTATTTGACAGAGAGAGAGATCACAAGCAGGCAGAGAGGAGGAGGCAGGCCCCCTGCCGAGCAGAGAGCCTGATGCGGGCCTCAGTCCCAGGACCCTGAGATCATGACCTGAGCCGAAGGCAGAGGCTTTAACCCACTGAGCCACCCAGGTGCCCTTATGTGGTTTATTTTTAACGTACTTTATTTATTAAAGCAGTTTTAGGCTCAGAGCAACACTGAGTGAGAAGTACAGAGAATTCCTTTATCCCTCCTGAGCCTAGACACGCTCACCCTCCCCCATATCGACAGCAGATTTTTCCTCTAGACTTAAATTCTGGGTTTTGTTAAAGATTCATCATCTTTAAAACTATCTCTTCAAAGGCATGGCTACTTAAAATGAACAGAATAACCAGATTAATAGCATTTTTTCAATGTGATTTTTAAAAAATGTTCATGTGTTAATATTTTACAGGGTCTTCCATATTTTCTGCCTATACAAGAATTTTGGGTCCCTAAAATGGAATTAAATGTAGCTGGCACATCAAAGGCAGTTGAAGTCTTTGAGTGTATTGATACTCTATTCCTTAAGCAGTCCTGTGACTTCCAGACCTTTTGTCACCTGAACCGTCCTTGGCCTGGGAGCCAGCAGTTTGGTGGTCTTTAAATGGCTTTTCCTCAAGCCAGGGTATAGCCCCTTCCTTAGGGTGAAGGGTTGACTTCACCAAGGTGCCAAGGAGGCAGAGATCCATCGGTGCAAAGGAAGGACAGTGCTTGCACATCTATCTGTTTGCAGGAACTATTGTTACAATCAGCCTACATCACTCTGATTACATATGGCTCCCATCAGGAGGCCTAATTTTAGGAGGTGTAAGACAGAAATACAGTTGAGAGAAGTGAACTAAAAATAGCCCTCCCCCTTTATTCTGTTACAATTCATTCCCTCAGATGCTAAGTCTGTTCAGTTTATGCAGAAGCCTTTCCCTGTCATAATTGTCATGAAGACTTTTGATAGTTATTAAGCAAAATGAAAGCCTACTTCTCATTTCGATTCACTGCAGCTGTCATGACCTATAATTTGTTTCTGCTGTCCGCTAGAATTTCCGGCATTAAAATTCTAAAGAGTTAAACAGGTGCTACTATATTTTTAAGGGAGGGTTTGAGATGGCCCCATTTTTTTTTTTTAAGATTTTTTATTTATTTGACAGAAACACAGCCAGAGAGGGAACACAAGCAAGGGGAGTGAGAGAGGGAGAAGCAGGCTTCCTGCCATGCAGGGAGCCCAGGTCTCCAGGATCATGACCTGAGCCGAAGGCAATTGCCCAACCAACTGCGCCACCCAGGCGGAGATGGCCCCATTTTATTAAAAATATACAAGGAGTGTCATTAATAAGAATATGTTGTGTGAATCACATTTCGTGTGCTCAAGTGAGGCCCTTCTGTGATTCTCAGGAAAAAATAATTTTGTAAAAAAAAAAAATTGACACCTGATTTTCACATTAAAGAACTAATGTTACTTTAGTGAATATTCGTAGTGTTTATTATATAGAACACGTTGCGCTGAGCGCTAGAAGAATTGAGGGAGACATCATTTCTGCCTCAGGGAACTTACTTGGGGAAGACAGATGAATGTTATGATGTGAAACGTACCATCTCAGCAACTGGCGTCAGACTTCTTCCCAAGGCAGGATCCAGGACCTGTCTGGGGAACGTATCTTGACAAACTGTGGAGGGGTTGACAGGGAAGGTAGAACTTGAAAGCAGTAATGAGGCAAAAAATAAGAACAGCTACACTGTGCCACACAAAGCAAGGAGAAGGATTTGCTTCATGCATAAGTAGCTGGACAGAGGGAAAAGAGAATTCAGAAGGGAGATGGGGGGAAGGGTCCAGAACGCTGATTTGAGGAAAGTACTAAGGGGATAAAAAACCCTGTGGTGTGACCAGCAAAGACCATTCGAGGGCCTGGGATGCCCAGTACTCAGTGCGGGGCTGTTGGTTCTTGAAATGGAAAGCCTTCCTGTTCTCCACCCACATTTCAATAAAGTCTCCTGTGCTCATGAATGATTTGTGTGGGTGTTTAGGGGTTTCCCTGAAGGGCGTGGAGGAAGAAAGGAAAGGCTTCCAGAATGCTGTGGTTTGTGTTTCTGAGACCATAAGGAGGAGAGCAGAGACAGGATGTGTGAAAGAAGAAACATGGAAGCATATGTCCCACGAGACATACCTTCCCTGAGATTGCAGAAATCTTTGGGAGGCTTTGGGCTTCCCAAGGGCGTCAAGAAGGGCTCTGAGCCTGTCTCCACTAGATCTCAAGGGCTCAGGTGGTGAACCACCAGCTGGTATCTGCTTATCTAGGTTAAACTTCCAAAATGTGTGGCTATTGTCCAATAAGTGGGTAAGAGTTGACATTCTGACTCTTGAAGAAATATAGGCTTCTGTGTGAGAGGCTTCATAGGTAGGCCTTGGAAGATGAATATGACTTTCGTTGGCAGAGCTGGAGAAGAGCAGAACCTACAGGGAGAATGCATGGGTATTGACATTGAGATACCAAGTGCATGACCAGCACAGGGAATGGGGGACCAGGCGGGGAGAGACAGTCTATAAAATATGTGGGGTGCGAGGTGGAAACATGGAATGTGGTCAGAGTCTGGACAGCCTAGAGCACCAGGCCTAGAGAGTTTTCTCTGAATTCTGTGGATGCCTCATATAGATGTGAAGAAAATTGCACAAACCACCTGAAAGTTTAACTAGATAGTGGAGATTTCAAAAGCATGAGTCCCATCAGGAGACCATTTAAATTTGTAACTTTCAGACTTCCCCCCTCCACCTGCACACCTGAAGGTTGACTTAACATTGCTAAGAATGGAGCTGTGGTTTAAGAGCAGGTGAGAAGCAAAGAGGGGACACAAAATGTGGTGATGGGCCCAGAAAGGGCAGCAGGTGTTAGAAATATGTCCTGCAAATAAAGCTGCGAATAGGTAAATTTGACCCAGGATAGAATATTAGGAGTGTAATAAAGGGAGTTCTTGGCTTTGAGCCTGCATGACTCAAAGGATAGTGCTGAGCTCCGCATCACGAGAGCCATATCACAGGAGTGCATGTGTAAGTGTGTATGTGTGCACACACACACGCTTGGGGAGGAAGTACATGAAATGGGGAAAGAATGAGTTTGTTTGGGAGGTGTTGAGTTTAAGGTGCTAGTGGAACCCTACACAGAGATGTTCAGCGGCAGAAACACTCCTGGAACCACAAACTCAGCACATTCTCAAGTGACCTATGTTGCATAAGTGCCAGCAAGGCCCAGAGGTGGGTTGAATAAATCCCAGGTGTTTCTGCTCTCCTGGCACATTTCGGAGTCTTATCCAGCTAGTAATGTGTGGCAGTATCTGGCCTCCCCCTTGCTCTGTTCCTGCCCAGACAAGATGCTCTGTGATTTTTTTGTTGTTGAATGAGTGAGAGCACGAAGCCTCCTTTTGACAAAGAACAAGAAGGGTTTATACTTTTTTTGCAGATGATGTCATGGAAATAATTTCCTCTTTTTATTTTCATTTGGCTTTTTGTCCATATACATATAAATGTAACAGATATTTTCCAAATAAAAGAAATAGTACTTTACAAAGGGCTTTAATATATATAAATATTAAATATATATATATATTTGAAAGAAAGTGGGAAGTAAAGATCAGATGGTCTTAATTTTCTCTTCCTGACTTATTTCCTTTTTTTTCTTTATCTTGACCTGTTAGTGTCATATTTCTGCCACTTGTCATTTATTTATTTTAGATATTGTTTATTGTTTATTCATTTTAGATATCATTCCCCAAAGAGCATCAACCTGAGGCTCTTTGTAGAAAGACTTGGACCTCAATGTTGTGCTTTATAGTCAAGAAAGTCAAACAAATATGAATTGAATTCCTGACATAAAGAAGACACTGGGTTTAAGTGGTGAAAAAAGAAGGCATTCACATCTACCCTTAGGGTTGCTGAGAAGCACACATGTCATAATAGATACAGAGAGGCTTGTAAGCTATAAATATGTGCAATTATAGGACTATATTAGGCAAAGATCGGGCAGGTGAAAGAAAGACCCATGAGGGTTTTCAGAAAGTATGTGATGGAGAAGGTGTATTTAAGCCAGCAGAACCACTACATGTTTTTAACCAGAGGAGGGACTGATGAATGCCTTGTTTGCAGAAGGTTTCCTGGTTGGTTGAGGATGGGGTGATGATACTGGAGAGAGAATGCCTCCAGAGCTTTGCAGGGAATCAGCCATGTAGTACTGGGTCGAGCCTGGCATGGTTGCTGCAATAGGAGGGAGATGTTATTCCGGCACTCAGTGGTTTCCATAGGTCCTCTGGGGGTTGTAACTTAGAGTGGTTTCTTCTTTTCAGCTCATGGTTCTTGTTAGCATCTCTGCCAACGTGCCTCCTGGCCCACATACCTTATTCCACGAAGGCCTCACATACATCCAAACTAGACAGTTCACAACTCAGATGAGGCTTGGAAATTGTCAGCCTTCCTTCTTAGAAGAAATGTCAGGTATGATTGTTCCTGGGTGCTCAAATTTACTCATATTGTAAAAGACTCACTCTAGGCCCATAAGGTGATGAAGGATCAGAGAGACCCTGGGGCAGCAGACAAGCATGGTCACCTGTTGCCTTCAGGATATGTTGTCTCTGTCCTGCAAATGAAGAGAAATCAGCACTGGGTGAACAGCCCAGTGGGCACATCAAACTAATACCTGCCTGTGGTTAAAAAAAATGAGCTAGTGCCAAAAATCAATGCTCACAGAAGAGCAGCAGTGTGAGTCTGAGTATAGTTTGAGCATTTTAATGGTGTTCACTTTTCTGGGTGGGAAAGTAGTCTGTTTGAGATCTGTTGAGTTTAAATTACAATCTCTAAATAATATACCAACACTCTCATTTATTTGTTACATTGAGAAGTCATCTATTGACTTAACTGCTATGAGAGATGAGAATTTAACTCCCTTCTATTACCTTCCCCTTATCCACCCTCCTCTTTATTTTTTATATTAGTGACATTATTTGTACTTCCTTTGGTCATCAACTTGTGTATTAGTCAAGGTTCTCTAGAGAAACAGAACCAATAGGAGATACATATTTTTTACCAATAGGATGTATTTTTGAGGATATTTACTGTAGAGATTGGCTCGTACGAGTGTGGAGGCTGAGAGACAATTTCCCATCTGCCAGCTGTAGAACTAGTGAATCTGGCTGTCTAATTCATTCTGAGTTTGAAGACCTGAGAACCAAGAGTGCCAGTGTCCAAGGGCAGGAGAAGATGGATGTCTCAGCTCAAGCACAGGGCAAGTTGGCCCTTTCTCTGCCTTTTTGTTCTATTCTTGCCCTTGGCTGATTGGATGATGCCCACCTGGCTAATGAGGGCCATCTTCTTTACTCAGTCTATGCTAATCTCTTCGAGAAACACCCTATAACACACACCCAGAAATAACGTTTTGCACAGCTACATGGGCACCCCTTAGCTTAGCCAAGTTGACACATAAATTTACCCTCACACTTGGTAACTTCAAAGAGTATACTTAAACCTCTGTTCTTTGGTCAACATTTGACATTGTACTTGAACACCTTCTATTTTGTGAAATGAGGTCATTGGTGCCTAGACCCTTTGTCGCATTGTTTTCTCTTTTCTACTTCCCATGTTTTCTCAGCTGCATTTTTTTTTTATTGTTACTAAAGTTTTTTTTTTTTTTTTCCCAGTGCTTCAAGATTCATTCCCCATTCCCCACATCCAGTGCTCCACGCTTTAGGTGTCCCCAGTACCCACCACCAGGCTCTCCCATCCCTCCACCCCCCTCCCTCCAAGTCCCTCAGTTTGTTTCTGTGTCCAAAGTCTCTGTTGTTTCATTTCCCTCCCTTGATTACCCTAGTTCCCATTTGCTTTCCTTCTCCCACTGTCCTCCAGTTTGCCCCTCATGCACCGCAAGTACTCAGCTGCATTTTTAATGTTTTTTGTTTTTTTTTTTTTAAGTAGCATATAATGAGTTTGTCTTTTTTTAGGAGAGGGTAACACCTCTCTAAATTATAACACACATAGAGATTAGACACTGACCACAAGCAGGATACAGTGTGGTTTCCATCACTCAAAAAGCTTCTTGGGGCTATCCCTTTGTAGTCCCACCCTTGCCTGTCCCGAACCCCTAGCAGCCAGTGATCTAGTCTCTGTCACTATAGTTTTGCTTTTTCCACAACATCCTATAAATGTAATCATACAGTGTGTAATTTTATGAAAGTAGCTTCTTCACTTAGCATAATGCATTTGAGATTCAAACAGATACTGTACATCAAGGGCTCTTCCTTTTTAGTTCTTTTTTATTATTCCATTGCTGGGTAGTATTTTAAAGTTTAAATCCAGGGGTGCCTGGCTGGCTCAGTCAGTTAAGCATCCGGACTCTTGATTTTGGCTCAGGTCATGATCTCAGGGTTATGGGATCGAGCCCCATGTCAGTCTCCAAGCTCAGTGTGGAGTCTGCTTAAGATTCTCTCTTTCCAGGGTGCCTGGGTGGCTCAGTTGGTTAAGCAACTGCCTTCGGCTCAGGTCATGATCCTGGAGTTCCAGGATCAAGCCGTGCATCAGATTCCCTGCTCAATGGGAGGCCTGCTTCTCCCTCTCCCATTCCCCCTGCTTGTGTTCCCTCTCTAGCTGTGTTTCTCTCTGTCAAATAAAGAAATACAATCTTAAAAAAAAAAAAAAAAGATTCTCTCCTTTCTTCACCCTCTTCCCCTCCCCCCAACTCACACATACTCCAAATAAATTGAGTGAATGAATGAATGAATGAATGAATAAATAAAATCTTAAAAAGAAAGTTTAAATCTGTTCACCCCTGACGGATGTTTGGGGTGTTCTGTTTTTGGTGATTACAAATAAAGCTGATCTAAACATTCACGTACAAGCTTTTTGAATGAACATAAGTCTCTGTCTCTAGGGAAAATCCCTAGGAGTAAAGATCATATATTGAGTGTATGCTTACCTTTATATGAAACTACCAGAAGGTTGCTCAGGTGGCTGTACCACTACACAGTCCCATCAACAGTGTGTGGGTGTTCCAGTTGCTCCTTGTTCTCGTCAGCACATGGTGCTGTCAGGGTTGGGTTGGCTTTGTTTCCACGTAGCCATTCTAGCCTCTGTGAGGAGGTGTCTCATCATGGTTTAAATCTGTATTTCCCTAATGGCTAATGATATTGAACATCATTTCTTGTTTTTATTTGATATATATATCCTCTTTGGTAGAATATCTGTTTAAGTCTTGTGCCCTTTATTTTAAACCGGGGTTTTTATTTTCTTACTGTTGAGTTTGAAGAATTCTTTAGATGCTCCAGATACGTCAGTCCCCTGTTGCATAGGCAATTTGAAAATGTTTTGTCCCAATCTGTAGCTTGTCTTTTATCCTCTTAACAGTGTCTTTCCCAAACCAAAAGTTTTGAATTTTTGATAAAGTCCAATTTAATAATTCTTTTTTTTTAATGGGTGGTGCTTTTGATGTCCTGACTAAGAACTTCTCATGTACCTCCAGGTCACAAAGATTTCCCCTCTGTTTGTTTTGTTGTTGTTTTTTCTAAAAATGTGATCGTTTTAGATTTTACATTTGGAGTCATCATCCAGTTTGAACTAGTCTATATATAAGGTATAAGGCTTAGGTTTAGTTTCTTTTTTTTTTTTTCGTGTGGATATCCAATTGTTCCAGCACTATTTGCTGAAGACTATACTTTCTCCATTAAATTGCCCTCGCACTTTTGTCACAAATCAATGGACCATGTTTGTGTGGTAGAATTCTCAATTCTGTTCTGTTAATGTGTATACTTTGCCAGTATTGTGTCATTGTGATTGCTATAGCTTATAAGTCTTAAAATCATGTAGTATGAGTCCTCCAGCTTTTCTTTTGAACAGTTGTTTTGGCTATTTTACTTCCTTTGCCTTTTTAGAATCAACATGTCTTTGTTTAAAAATCGTATTGAGGTGTCATTGCTACTTAAAATTTATCAATTAGCTTGTGGAGAATTGACGTCTTTCCTGTATGGAGTCCTCCAATTCATGAACACAGTATATTTCTGAATTTCTTTATGTCTTCTTTATTTCACGAGAATTTCATGGTTTTAGAATCCACATTCTGTACATATTTTCTATGATTACTGCATTAAGTATTTCATTTGTACTTAAAGCAAGTTCAAGGTGTCATGGAATTTGTTTGTTTTTTTTTAATCCTGGTTTCCAATTGTTTATTGTTAGTATGAAGAACCATGATTGATTTTTGTATCTTGATTTTATTTTCTATGGCCTTGCTAAATCATTTATTTGTTCTAGGAGTTTTTGCCTTTTCAAAGTTTCTACACAGAAAACCATATTGTCTGTGAATAGGGACAATTTTAATTTTTCTTTTCCAATCTGTATGCCATTTATTTCTTTTGTTTTTTTTACCTTATTGCACTTGCTAAGACTTCCATTTATGGTGTTGATTAAGAGTAGTAAGAGGGAATATCCTTGTTTCATTCCTGATCTTCTCATTTTATCATTAAGAGCAATGTTAGTTATAGTTTTTTTGTTGATGCTCTTTTACAGGTTGATAAAGTTCCCTTCCATTCTTACTTTGATCAGCATTTTTTACCATAAAGGGATGAATTTTGTCAGATGTTTTTTGTGCTTCAACTGATGTAATTGTGTGATTTTTCTTCTTTAGACGGATAATAGTGTAGGCTTTACTGATTGATTTTCTTATATTGAACCAGCCTTGCATTCTCAGAATAAATTCCACTTAGTTGTAGTTTATTAGTCTTTTTATATATTGCTTGATTCTATCAACTTCTCCATACAGTCAAGGATGAAAACATTTGCCTTCTATTATTTAACCATAGTTAAGTGTTTCCTATTTTGTTTCTAAAAATGTCTCTGAAAGTTGAGCCTTGTTGAGGTCAGGTAACTTGCCCAAGTTATGCCACTAATAAATGGTGGATCTAGGATCCCATTTCAAGATGAAGAGACACAGGAATCCTCATTTTTAACTGTAAGGAGGGGCTGTATCCCACTGATGGAAGGCTGATGGCTTCCTCCTTGGGTAACATACTCTATCACGACCACTTAGCCACTGGTAGACTGGACTCAGATGCTTCCTTAAGTGTTAACTCAGCCAGAACAGAAGAGCTAATTGTAAAACTGACCCTTGAGCCCAGCTTTTCCCACTGTACCATACTACCTTCTTGCCAACTGGCCATTAGAGATGCTTTTAGCATCCCAACAGCATTAAAGAAGTGACCCAAGGAAGAACAAAGGATGTAAGCAACATGGGCCACAGAGATACCAGGCAGGGTGTAGAGAACCACCTGCAGGCTGAAAAAGGATCCCTTGGTTGCCAGATAGGGCTTTCCACTCTTCATCAATGAGGCCCAGAACTCTAGTAAGGTCCCAGGGTGATGACAGAGATATAGAGCACATAGACGGAGTGCCCAGGTCTGGCATCCTAGGAACCAACCAGAGAGGTGGGGAAGTAAGTTCTGAATTGATGAGAATATCACCAGATCCAGATGTAAGGTTCTTTGGGTAGACTTAGTAGGATCTAGTCCACATCCAGATCCAGATGCTTCCACTGGCTTCTCCATGCAAGGGACCTAGAAAAGTGACCATGAGAAAAAGTCTGGATCCATTTACATTATCATTCATAATAGATGCAACACTTTGGGAACATCTTGAGCTTTCTAGAAATTTTGGAATTTCCCCTCTTGGCTGTTTTTGTTACCTTTGTGTCCTTTCCTGTTTGCACAACGTTCAAAAATCTTAATCTATTTCAGAGTCAATAAAGGGAGACCATATGCTGAAAACCCTGCCTTATGCACTGTGGCCAGGAGGGAAGTGTACAAGGAGAATAGGGGGCTGACACTTGGAACGAAAGAGGTGGGCCGTCGGGGTTGCCCCGTGGGAGGTTCAATGTTACCTGATGAGGGAGTTTCGGGTACAAGCTATTTACAGGAGGGTATCAGCCTCAGAGCTAAGGTTACACTCTGCACTTTCCATTTTAGGTGCTTGCAGTCGTCCTCTTGCCAGGATGGCTGCTGGCTCCCATTTGAGGCACTAATCAGACTGGTCTCAGAGCCCATCATTCAGCTCTGTCCTTGCTGGCACTTAGCTCCTCCGGCCCCAGCCTTCTCAGCGGCAACGCCCTCCCTTCCTTTTCCTTGTGATAACCCTTCGCTGCCCCCTCCTTCCTGCTCTGGCTGTCACAGTCCCTGTGAAACAACACTTAGGATGGTCCCAGGCCAGAGGGTAATCGGACCACTCTCCTACCCAGCTGCAGGCTGCTATGTGTTCCTGGGTTTTTGCCTGTACTGTTTTCCTAGGTGATGTCATTACCAAGAGGCTGTCCAGCATGGTGACAGAGGGACCCTGACCTGCCTGACCTCTCCTTTTCACTCTCCCTTCACTAGCAGTGAATGGCACCCTTCCCCTCTGCAGCTCATCTGTACAGTGGACATGATACCCATAAGTAGTGCATCCTTCATGGGTCTGGTTGTTCAGGTGCCCTCTGTATGAGCTAAGACATGTCAAGAACTTGGAACAGTGCCTGACATACAAATGCCTTCCCAGTTCTTCTTTTTGATGTTGTCATTGTTGTCAGGCTTCACATGTCGCAGCCTCCGTACCTAGACTCCAGAATCGTTTGTGTGCATCATAGAGTAAAAAGAAGGAACCAAGTCTTGGGAAAAGTTGGTTATAACAAATGGAAGCGGGAAAGGCATCCTAGGTGTCCGCTTGAGTAAACGAGACAAAGCCTTTAACAGAAACAGTGATCTTGGAATCGACAGTAGTGATATTTCACTAGTTTGCGGATTAATCTGGAGGATGAGAGTGCGTTTCTTCTTGGTAGGACTTTTTGTTTTAAAAAAAATGGAAGATATGAAATCTCAACCAGTTTTTGAGACACTGTTCAAACTATATTTTACTTGTTAGCACTCCCTAGTGCCATGGCCTTGACTCCTAACACTGCCCCCCCTTTTTTTGCTTACAAGATTATCTTCTCCAGGTCCAGCATAGGTTTTAAAATCAAATGTTCTCCTCTTAAACTTTAGTCTTAAAAGCCTGGGAATACTGGCATCATTGAAAAAGAGAAGGGTACTGAATTGAATTCCCATCTCTAGGCACAGGGTGACCAGGGGTGAGAAGGTATGAAGACAGCTGGGCCAGTCAAGGCCATGCTATAACCTTGAAGGCAGCAGCTTCTCTTCCCACGTGGAGAAGTAGGTTCTGAATTGATGAGAATATCACCAGATATTCTGCATGTGTTGCAGGAGCAGGCAGATGTCAGAGATCCAGGAGCTAAGTTTTACACAAAGTTCATTTTAATAAAATACTGATAGATTGTTCATACAGTTTTTTTTTTAAAGCTGGATATGCTGGTTATTAAAAGCATAATGGCTTAGTTTTTGCATGTGAAGAATTTCCACTTAAAATTAAGAGGAAATGGCAGAGACAAATGTTCTCACTTTCCAGAGAAAAGATGGTTGGTCTTTTAGCTCTTTTGTAATTAAATCTGGATGTAGCTCAAAAGAATCTTAAGAATGTGGTGATAGGATGCTTTCCTCAGGATAAAGGAGGTAGAGGAAGCCCCTGGAATTCAAGTCTTGAACTTCTGTGACCAAACATGGGGGTCCACATGCGGAGGTCGAAAGAGTTTTATGGCAGCCTTCTACAGTCTCTGGAGCAGACCATCTGTCCATGTAGCCACGGCATGAACCCCAGATTTCCAAGTTTCCAGAACTGTACCTGGGACCTGAAGAGCTTAGCAGGATGTGGCAGGAACTCTGGAGCTGGATATTTTTATCTTTTAATTCGGGGAATGTTGACCTGGCTTTGAGGAAGGAGCTGGGCAAGCACTGCCATCACTATTAGTGAGAATTCCGAGACTCGAGTTTTTGCCAGACCCTCGGGGCAAACTCTGGCAACACTCTATCCCACACTCTCCGCCCTATACCTCTTGATGGCTGCATGTTCATTTGGACCTTTGAACTTTTTCTTCTCACTTATTCTTAATCTCCTACTCCCAGCAATGAGATGCCTTGTAGCCACCTTGTCACCTATGAATCATCCAATTCCAGGATACTAGAACACCTGGACAGCAGTTTCAGAATTATTAGCCAGTACCTCTGTGGGAAATAACGGGATCATAGAGAGTCTGGGATTTAGATGCAATTCCGTTGCCTGATTCTTAAAAGTTTTGACTCGTTATATATAAATTTATGTGTATCAGTGTCTTTTTTTCATACAAGGTGCAGTGAGATTATTTCATTCATTTGTAACACGGGTTTGGTAAATTTGTCATGTTTTACATTCTTCCCTACGATACAGCAGGTTCCTAAATGATTATTTTTATTCACGTGCATATGGTTTACTGCTTATACTAAAAAGTTTTATGGCTTTTGACAAATGTATAATGGCAGTTGCCTGTCATCAAAATCCTGGAAAGTGTTTCACCGCTTGAACCTTCCTGCTCCAAAGAATGCCTGATGTGTTTACCTTGTCTCTAGTTTTTCCTTTTCTATAATGCCATATGAATGGAATCCCAGAGTAAAGATAGATAGATAGATAGATAGATAGATAGATAGATAGATAGATAGATAGATGTTAGATACATGGGAGAGAATAGCATATAAAAACTTGAATAGTTGAAAGACCTGAGTAGTGCTGTAGAGAATTACAGTGTGTTTTAGAGGAGGTGTGGATCATACCAGGAAAAAATTCATTTGAAGAAGTTCAAAAGAAAAAAGATTTTGTAAAGTAAACTGTTTTTGATGTAGAGCTTAAGAGAAGTAAAAGGTTAGGCAGGTAGGCAGGGCTGGGGCCAGAAGAGGCAGAAGCATGAACACAGGCTTAGAAGGAGAAATCCGGAGCAGTTTTAACTCAACAAGAAATACAAAATAAGGTTGAAAGATTTCTTGGGAAAGTGTGCTTGATTCCTTGATTTGGTCCAGGATGGAGAGTCAGTGAAGCATTTTGAGGGGAGTCAGGCAATGGGTGCCTTCAGTACGGTTACCTGAGGGCAGCCTTGAGGATAGATTGGGGTCCTAGATGTGGACACCAGTTCAGAGGCTCAGGTCCAGAAAATAAATTACAAGGAATGGGGGTTTGCCTTACTATGTGGCAGTAGAGTTCCTATGCAGCCTTTTGTGAGTCAAAACGATGTAAATTGAGGAAACAATTACCATCAATTTATATAGAACCACTTTTAAGCATTCCTAAACCCAAACTATAACCTCTCTCTGGCTTTTCTGGTACCCTAGGATGCCTCTTGCTAACAGGTGCACAAAATAAATAGAGATAAAGCATAGTGCCCACAGACACGGTTCAAAGTTAGGCAGCTTGATGCTAAGATGCTGAGCGTCCTTCTAGGCGAGGAGCTGGGCGTTCCGGGTCCAAGCTGCTTCTGTAAGGCTTACTGCCAAACAAACGCTGAACGCTATTTTCACTTATCACCATTTTTTTTTAAAGCAAAATTCCTTTTCTGGTTTCTTGTGTTTAGTAAAAATGGATGTTAATGTAGGTATTTTGTAAAAAGTGAAGTAACGTGAACTTTCAAACAGCAGAGGATCCCTGTCTGTGTATATGTACATGTGTGCAACACACACACACACACACACACACACACACACACACACACACAGATACACTCCCTGAGGACAGGACCCTCACAGTCTTGCCCATACAGTCTTCCCAGCTCCTAATCTAGTGGTGCACAGTCAACACTCAGAGCCTATAGGCTATTGAGGCATATTAGTAACCAACAAGATTACTCTACTCATTTCTGTTAGCCCTCTTTCCAGCAGTTCCTGTGAACTACTTACAAATTCATTTTGCTGTGATGCAGATAAAATAAGTATTACGTGAATTTAAAGGTGTTTTTGTCCAGTGTCCAATCCACTGTCCATAAATTCATGGCTCTAGAGTTGTTAAGTCTAATCCCTGCCTCTAAAACCCACCCGCGGGCCCTGTTTATACACACTTTAGATCCCTCTTTCTCCGTTTTTGTTTTGTTTTGTTTTTTTTTTGTTTTTTGCTGCTCTTTTTATTCCCCAATTATACGCTTCCGTGTCCTTCTGATTATTCCCCACTGAAGGGCCTTGGAATTCATACTAAAATCAAAATTCTCAGTATTGCTAAAAATGAGTACTACAAATACAGCTTGCAGTTAGGGAGGGATTGCCATGTAGTAGAACTGCTTGATAACACTGGTGTGGACAGGGACTCCTGGGTGGCTCAGTCAGTTAAGCATCTGCCTTCAGCTCAGGTCATGACCCTGGGGTCCTGGGATCGAGTCCCGCATCAGGCTCTTTGCTCAGCGGGAAGTCTGCTTCTCCCTTTGCCTGCTCTGCCTGCTGCTCCTTGTGCTTGTGTTCTCCCTCTCTCTCTGAAAATAAATAAATAAAATCTTAGAACAAACAAACACTGGTGTGTACAGAAAAATGCTGGCATTGGTACATAAACTCAGGGTAGCATACAGAACTGTAGTTAAGCCCAGCTACAGTTAAGCCCAGCATATGAATGAGGACTTTGAAAATTTTTTATCCCAAGTGAGATGGAAAAACATTGCAAGTTTTGAGCAGAGTGACATGATCTGCGTGACAGGTGCTCCGCTAAGGGCAAACATGTTGGTCTAGGAGCAAAAAAGGGCTCTTCACCTGGCCTTCCAGGATGGGAAGTCTGATCCAAGAGACAAGTGTAAAAGGAGCAGAAGCAATTAGCTCCTGCTAAGGTCCAGAGGTGAGCTCCAGCATGGAATGCCGAGAAGTGGAGGGCCTTGCACAATGTGAAGGAATTCGAACTTGCTCTTGAGGGCACTGGGGAGCCAGCGGGAAATTTTATGGTGGGGAGGGATGTGACAAGTGACGTGGTAGGGGTTGGGGGAAGTTTTCTGTTTTTCCCCCTCCAGGTTCTTTGGCTGATCTGGTAATTAAATTGACATAAGACAAAGTAACAGGAGAAAAAGGTATTTTGTATGTATAGGAACTCATAGAAATAGGAGACTCAAAGAAGTGATCAAAGCAGGCAGCTTTTAGACCTTTTAGACAAAGAAGCAATAAGTTTGCAAAGAACTGGCAAGACACTGGCATCTGGGTGGCTCAGTTGGTTAAGTGCAGGCTCTTGATTTCAGGTCAGGTCACAATCTGAGGGTCATGAGATCCTTAAGATTTTCTCTCCTCCTCTCCCTCTATCCCTCTCACCCTACCCCATGCATGCACGCTCTCTCTCTCTCTCTCTCTCTCTCAAAAAGCCTGTTTTGGGTTTTTGGTTGTTTTTTTTTTTTTAAGTATTGAGAAGACAAAGAAGTTTGGGCTTGGGGTAGTAAATTAGCAAAGAAGTAACAAGGTTTGTTGATACAACCCTCTGGGCCTTGAATTCCTATCTCTGGGGCTACAATTGTCTCCTTTCCTCCTAGTTTAACGGGGTTACTTTTCACATGGGAAATTTCCCACTAACGGAACAAAGGAGAGTCAGTGTTCTTGCATTGGCTGTTTCTTATGGAACTATAATTCAAAATAATCAACACAACACAGTGGCATATTTGAAGGCAGCCTGCGTTGAACCCCACCTGCATTAAGTCAACATTGCAAGGATAGAGAGACGGAGCCAGATTCTGAAGAAATCGCTCAGGAAGAATCGACAGGAGTTTGTGATTGAGTAGCTATAGGGAATAGGGAAGAGGGAGGGTTGGAGATGGCCTTCAGGCCCTTGGGCTGTGGGCACACAGTAGCCAGTCATTCTGGGGAGCTGTTTCTCTGAGGATGTAGAGAATAGGAACAGACACACCTAGAGCTCCAACAGAAGGGCCCTCATTCTGCTTTGCCTTTTGTTAAAACACAAAATTCCACTGGGCAAACTTAAACATCTTATTGACTTTATTCAACAACTCTGGAATCAAGGAATATACCATCTAGCAAATGGAAAGGAGGTCTGAGGAGCCATACCAAATGGAAGGGCTTTTTTTTTTTCTTTTTTGAGATTTTTATTTATTTATTTGACAGAGAGAGAGAGAAAGCAGGGTGAGGGGCAAGGGAGAAGCAGGCTCCCCGCTGACCAGGGAGCCGGACGTCTTGGGACTCGATCCCAGGACCCTGAGATCATGACCTGAGCCAAAGGCAGACACTCAACTGACTGGGCCACTGAGGCGCCCCCACCCCTTCCTACCTTTAAAACCCTTCCATTTGGGGCACCTGGGTGGCTCAGTTGGGCACCTGTGCCCCTCCTGCTTGTGCTCTCTCTTAAATAGATATAAAAAAAAACATAGATAAAGGCAGAAAGGGGGTAGGAGAGGGAAGTCATAAAAGAAAAGAATATTTCAGGCAAGGGGAAGGGCAGAGTAAGGGCTGGGGTCGGTCCCACAAATTACCTCACTAGTGGTGGTGGGGTCAACCCAGTTGGACTGGGTAAAGGTCACATTCCTGGGAGGGGCTGAAACTAAAATTAAGTCTTGGTTTGCGGTCTTGGAGGGGCAGCTGGCTCCATTTTCACCCTCCCAGTACAGGAAGTGGCCCTGTGGGAGGCGGTGGGGTGCTCTAGGGAACATCACGGTCTGTGTGCACTTGTGCAGGAAACCGGGCTATAGAAAAGAAGGTTACAGGGTCCGTTCTTTTTGCTATGGATTTTAATTGCATATTTGGATTTCTAAAAATGAGACCTGTTAGATCCCAGTACCCTTCATTCTGGAACAGCCTCCCTTCGGCACATTTGGGGTGTAGGGAACACTGTGTCGGTTTCCTCTGAAAATATTTCACATCTGTCTTTCAGATCCCAGGCTCTCTGTGTTCTTCCCCGGCAAGATGGCGGTGGGAGGGGGGAGGCCTGGGGACTCGGGCTTGGTCCTGAAATCAAGTGCCCCGGCCGCTGAGAGCCATCTGCTCCCAAGTGCTGAGGGCCAAGGGAGTGAGTAGTCCATGTGCCTGGAAACCCGAGAACTAATTTTAGGTTCAACAGCCACTTGGAGAATGGACCTTTCGGAAGCTGCAAAGCTGAAATTGTATAATGATGATAGGATTTAGATCATCCTTGAGGCAGACAGCCTGCTAGATTTGGGTTAACTGGCTGGATTTTTTTATTAGCGTTTCTCATAGAAATCAATATGAATCAGATGGACGCAGGAATGGCTGGCATACGGTGGCAGTGTGACAACAGTAGGACGTGCGTTCCTGGGCTGGACTGCCATGCCTCCCCCACTCCCACCACCCTCAACCACACTGAAAGCAGATCAGCTCATCTGCTGAGATGACAAAGAGATGTGCAGAAGCTCTTCTAATTTATCAACACGGGAAAACAGACACTTCGCCCCCCCTTGGCTCTGTTAGAAATGCCAGTCAGTTTTTGTCTTCACTTTACTGCTTCACTTCAGTTCTTCAGCCTTTGGATGGCTCAGGATGGGCTTGTTGCTCCTCTGCTACTTTCCATCTTTTTAGGGTCCACGCTATTCCATTTGGAACTCACTATGGGGAAACTGAGTCCATAAAAGGTTTATGTGGAACTCAACAGAGTGTCACACCCAATAGCCATATTGAGAAAGAACAAGAACAAACTGGAAGTAATGTTTTGGTTTCGTGTGTGTGTGTGTGTGTGTGTGTGTGTGTGTATGCACGCACGCGCGGGGGTGGGGGTTTGCACGCGTGCCCGTGCACACACAATGAGGGAGGCATGTTTGGTGGCTGTATTACCACAGGAAAAGTGTCCAGGAGTGGCCTTCTCTCTGTTGATTATACTTTTAGTGAAGTTGTTTGTAACCATGATTTGCATAGAATAAAAGAACGAGTGAATATCTGGAAATCTTCTCTCTCCTGTTTCTGTGCCCTGTAACCACAGTAACAAGACTTCTTGGGGTTTTTTAAGAAAGCAAATTATGAGTGAATTGTTTAAAAAAAATGTTGCAGGTGGAGTAGAAGCGACTGTCCCTGTGTAATACAGTTTTCGGCGTGCAAACAAATGTGTCCTTAGATGTCCTTTTGCACAAAACCCATTAAGCCTAAATCTCTAGGGTCACCCTAGCCCTGAAGTTACCGGTTCTTGACCTCACGGGAGAGGCTTGACTGATTGCATCTCTGTATCGGGGAGGGAGAGCCCCCTAGTGGAGAGTCATCAGGCCAGACCGTGCAGCAGGAAAGGAAGCCAAGAAGCCAGAGAAGGAAGGTTTAGTCCAGACAACTGAACTGCAGTGTGTACACATGGTGTGACTCACCAAATCCTGCTGCTGATTTGGAAGATGTTTATCAACAAATCTGTGATGTGGAATTGTCAAGAACCTATTGAGGACTGTGCTAAGTAGATACTCAAAATAATTATTCCAAGGACATAGATTCTTCATAGCCCTCACCTAATAAGCTTGATTGAGATGGGCAAGGTTGGGGAGTAGGGGATATATTTCGGTAATAAACAGTCAAGTTTGAATTAGATGAGATGACCCACTCCCACCCCAGGATTATTAGCTTTATGGTTTGTTCATGGGTCCGGCTGCTCCTTTAAGCAGAAGGACACACTGTTCAGACCTTTGCCTTCCCCAAGACTGTCACTTGAGTTGGACCATGATTATCATCATAAGTCAATGTGTGATTTATCTTGTAACTAGGAAGGAAACTACAAAGCACTCTGTCCCCCTAATCCCCGACCTTAATACATGTCTGAGATTGTAAGGTTAGATTTTTGCAAAAATGTTCATACCCTCTTGACTAGGGTCATGACATTTCTGTTGTCTCTTCATTCTTGTCATTAACTACTTATAAATAAAATGAGAGACTTTAAAGGTCTTAAAACTTTGCAGTTTAAAATCATTTATTGATATTAGTGGTTTGCATGGAGAATCTTTAAAAGCATGTTGTGTGAGAAATTCTCTGTTGTACATGTGCATCAACAATGCATTTTAAAAAACATGTATCATTAGGGTTGGGGTCCTTTGCTTATTGCTCTATTATTGACTACAATCCATGAGCACACCCCCCATCCAAGGGTTCAAAAAGCTTGTTTCCAGGCGCCTGGGTGGCTCAGAGGGTTAAGCCTCTGCCTTCAGCTCAGGTCATGATCTCAGGGTCCTGGGATCGAGGCCCACATCGGGCTCTTTGCTCAGCAGGGAGCCTGCTTCCTCCTCTCTCTGCCTACTTGTGATCTATCTCTCTCTCTCTGTCAAATAAATAAATAAAATATTTAAAAAAAAAAGCTTGTTTCCCAGCAACAAGAGCCCAGCTTTGAAGCATATGTCTCGCCGGGGCAGTAGAGTTAGCCAGTGAAAATGCACTCTCAGCACATTTTAGTTAAAAGAGCAATTTGCCCTTGTTTCTAGCCTGTGACCCTGGAGAGTTTCCGACTATATAGTCAACAGAGCTGAATTGTCCTTTACTGAACAGAAAATGGCTATACCAAGGATTCGTAAATCCTATTTAGACTTCGAGGACCGTCTTAAAGTCTCGTTTCTTCCTTGTGGCCTGATGAATATGGCCATTTCCGAACTCTTGTGGCCTTCCTCTCTGTAAGACATATGTCATGTGCTGCATTCTGTAGTGCCTTAATTCCATGCACGTGTGTCCCACGGCCGTGGCACACGCGCGTGCCCTCGAAGGCAAGGCCAGTCTAGCTATATGTCCGGGGTCTGCTTCAGCCATCGTCTGCCAATCACTGCAGGTGTGCACGTCTGCAGACAGGTTCTGTTCCACTCTCTAGAAATGCATTTGTGAACAAAACGAGCAAGGTCTTATTCCTGATGCAGAGTCCTGTGGGGGCGGTAAGCCTTAAATCCGTAACCGAGAACGACCATTTTCCACAAGGCCAGATAAATAGACGTTCATGCAAGGTGATAGAAACTGCAGAGGAAAAAGGAAAATGGAACCTTAAGAAAGAACACTGGGGTGGCCTTACTTAGACCAGAGGGTTAGAAAAAGCTTCTGAAGTCGTGATAGTTCAGCTGAAAACCAGAGACACATGGTACCTCCCATACAGCAGGTGCTAAGAAGTATTTCTGGCTTTGAGAACTGTTTAACCAGGTCTCCGTGCACATGGTATACGCCTTCTGTGTTTCCTCCTGTCTGGGTCTCCCAGCACAAGCCTACCCCTGCGCTTATTGCCACCAACCAGAGTCTGTTCTTTCTGGTGCTCCCTGTTTCTGCGAGCCCGTGGACACCCCAGGTCAGCCCAAGCGACGGCAGAAGTGTTGAAAAACAAAATTCAACGGAGCAAATTTTAAAGATCTGATTTTATTCAGTGATTCATGAAATCGAGCACCATCCCATCTAGCAGACAGGAAGGAGCCCCGGGTTGCTGTAAAAATTGAAATACATTTACAGGCAGAAGCGAGTGGACACAAGGAAGTTGTACTAGCAAAAAGTAGATTATGATATTATATGCGGTGATAATCAAATCCCTCTTATCCCCTTACAGGTAGGTACAGACAATTCCAGCTTGAGAAAGGCAGACCCGAAAGGTCGGAGCGCACTATTGGCTGATATCCAGCAAGGAACTCGCCTCCGGAAAGTCACGCAGATCAATGACCGCAGTGCCCCACAGATTGAGAGTAAGTGAGCAGCTGGGCCGGGCCCGCCTTGAGTGAAGGGCAGGCCATGTGGGGCTGAGCCAGGCACCGCTGCCACCCAGGATGCACTTTGGGCCATGGCAGACTTGCACAACGTACAGGCCACGTGGGTGAGAGAGGCCGAGCTCCCTTTCCAGGTCTGCAGATGGTTTAGGGCCTACCTTCTACCACGGTTCAGATGCTAACCAAACAAGCAAGACCATGGTGGGATAACTGTTTTTTTAATGGTGATAAAATTCACTGTTTTAGCCATTTAAAGTGGTCCCTTTCGGTGGCATTTGTACATTCACAATGTGGCTACAACCATCACATCAGTCTAGTTTCAGACCATTTTCATCACCCCAAGGGGAGACCCCACGCCCGTGAACCGTCACTCCCCGTTCTGCCCTTCCCCCAGTCTCTGGCAGCTGCTCAGACTGCTGTGTGTCTCTGTGGGTTTGCCTCTTTGGGATATTCATGTGAACAGAATCATACAATATGTGGCCTTTTGTGACTGGCTCCTTCACTTAGCGTCATGTTTTCAAGGTTCTTCCATGCTGTAGCGTGTGCCTTCATATTGTTGATGAATATTCCACTGTCTGGATAGTCCAGTCTGTGCTCATCCACAGCGAGAGACCCTCTGAAGATCACTTACCCTGTGTCCACGTAGTCCTTAAAGAGAGAAAAATTAAAGTCTCAAATTAAAGTGTGCCAAATTTTTGTGTTTGCAAGGAAAAAAGATGTCCCCAGACGGAGTCCCAAGTCTGCCACCAGGCGCATCTGGGAATTTCTCTGAGATTTGGTCTGCTCATCTACAAAATGGGGGAGGTGGTAATAATTGCTTGTGCGGTTTTTTTTTTTGTCAAGATAGATGAAGGTTGAAATAATCTATTCAGAATTATTTATCAATGTCATCTCTTATTCTGTGTTCATATAGTTTTCAATGATGCACATGATGGTAATTCTCAAAGGTAGTCCTAAAAATCTAATTGTATCTAGTATCTATAATTATATATTTTCATACACAAGGATAGATAAATTGTTTTAAGAAATATTTTCAACAATTGCAATAAAAATTAGTTTCCAGTAGACCCACTAATTGGTTAAACCCAATGACCAGATAAATCCATTTGATTGGAACACTCACTCCCTAATCATTCCAATGGATAGTAATATATATAAATACTCAGAATAATCTAAACACATTCATCCACCAGTGGGCACTGTGCCCTGATACCTCTGTGCAAATTAGCTTCAGGCTGTGAACATTTCTTGCTAGGAAGTCTTGTCTTAAGCTGAATGCCTTCTCATTGTATGCAGTTGGTCATCACACACATCCGGAAGGCTGGAATCAGGAACACCTGTCCCCCAGGGTTTCACAAGCTTTCTCTTCTATAGAAGAAAAGGTGCAGGGAAGGGTGCGGGGCTCAGGGAGTAAGAGCTGGGAAACCAAGAAGGAAAATGCCAAGGCACCAATCATTGCAGACCTTCCCTTCCTGCTTGTAGTCCTGGGCCAGACTCTGTGGATAAGAAGTTACAATTACTGACTGAACTAAATCCATGGGTTTTCTCTGTCCGGTCCTCCCACGACAACAGACAAGTTAAAAATAGGGCCAACGCTGCACCTACAATGTTTGCGTGTTGGCATTTGAAAGCTACTGCCAGTTCCCCCGCCGGCGTCAGCGGATGGCAGCATTTAGGTCCCTTTGTTTGGGTCACTTTTCAGGGTGCCCCACTACCGATGGTCAGTTGCTGGGTAGGTCCTGAGAGAGTAGCACACCAGGCAGAAGGGTTTGGGAAAGATGCCCACGAGGAGGGTAAGGCTGGCGGTGGGAGGACGGGAAGGCTGCCCCAGGCGCTGTCGGCTCACGGCCCGGGCTGAGAACAGGCTGCTCCGCTCTGCTCACAAGTCCTCATCCACTTGCCTCTTCTCTGCAAAGGTTCTAAAGGAACCAACAAAGAAGGAGGAGGGTCTGCAAACTCTCGAGGCGGAAGCACACCCCCAAGCCTGGGAGATCTGTTTGCTGGTGGCTTTCCCGTGTTGAGACCAGCCGGCCAGAGGGATGTAGCAGGT
Source organism: Spilogale gracilis (assembly GCA_004023965.1). Lineage (NCBI taxonomy): Eukaryota > Metazoa > Chordata > Mammalia > Carnivora > Mephitidae > Spilogale > Spilogale gracilis. Next base: position 5,209 of record PITA01022534.1, on the reverse strand, counting down.
AAGGGAGAACTCAGACTGGCTACTTGGTGATCTTCCTCTCCTTAGCATGTAAAGTCAACTGGGCAGTCCTCCTGAGCGCTGGGGATTGTGGCATGTCTTTAGGAGAAAGTTATATAACAGGAGATCATGGATTTGGGAATATGCTTTGGAAGTATCCAAAGCATGTTCTCAAGGGATCCTGTAAATCATGATCCTGTTTAAATCATCCCATTGTAATAACCAAAGAAGGACTTGCCACTGTGTGTAGTGCTTAGCAATGGTGTGATTGGGGCCCAGACTGCAAAGTGTAGACAAAAGGTATAAAGCACCGGAGAAATATCTTAGCCATAGCACCGTAACTTATCGGTGATCGTTATCAGTTAGGGATTGCTGTATGACCAAATAGCCTGAAACTGAGGGGCCTTAAACAACCATATATCTGGCTTATGGTTCTGTGGTTGGCACTTTAGGGTGGGCTCAGCTGGGCTCCCTGGTAAGTACAGCTTGGGTAGGTGGTTTTTGCTAATCTTACATTTCTTCTATGGTCTCTCAATGTCCAGCAGAATATTTGGGACTGTTTTTCCTGTTGGTGGCAGGGTTTCAACAGAGAGGACAGAGTATATAAAGTCTCTTAAGGCTTAGTCTTGGAGTTGGCACAATATTACTTCCTACCGTGCCCTCTAGTCTAAGCCACAGGCCCAGCCCGGAAACAAGGGTGGGGAAGGACACTTCACTTCTTGATGAAAGGTCTGCAGGGTCACGTTTCAAAGATTATAATCAGGAGTGAGTGGATAATCAAGGCCATTTCTTCAGCCAATCTATGGAAGTCATTGGTATGTTAGTGGGTATCAGATATTTTGAAAGCATTGCATTAAAATTGGGCAATTATATATTAATTATGTCTGATAGAAGTATTTTTCCTGTTATTGTTCTCTTTAGCCAACAAATGGAAATAAGCTCTAAGAATTGCATTAATCAGGGAATATCAAGCCCCTAACATTGCTAATATAGAATCTTCAGTCTTAGAGTTTGCTCACCTTTTCGGTGGGCTCTGTGGCTGTTTGCCATAATGGGGTGCGTTTTTGCTTCTGTCACCTACTGACAAAGTCCAGCAAAGATAAGGGCTCTAGTATGCTTTGAGATCCAGTTTAAACCTTCTCAGAGGCCACTGCCTTTCCTCTTTTCTACTAAAGGTTTAGCAAAGAGGGTTGGCATTTCCCAGTGCCGCCATCTTCTTTTTCAAAATTCCTGAGTGGTGTCAAATAAACATCCTGTGCAATGTAAACTGTCCACCAGTTTCTCTTCACCAAAGTATGTGTAGGAGAAATAGCCCCAGTAAGTTTTAACAGAGACCAGCCAGAGGAAGCCAGCTCCTCTCCTTTCCTCCCTGTCAACACTAGGACACAGGTGTCTGATGCTTGAGCCACTGTGTTAAATGAGGATTCATTTTTGTAGAGGAGATGGAAATCCATAATGCAGTGGCTGATGATGCCTGCCAATAAACAGATGCACGGGCTGGGTGCCATGTCAGAGTAGGACAGACCATGCTGTCCTCTCTCAGAGCCCTTCCATCAGCCCCCTGGTCATTCAGAGAAAAGGACTTCAGCCTTTGCTACCTCTCTCATGTTACTGCCTACCACTCTTGCTAGCACACACCTTCCCTTCTAGCCACAAGGCCCTCCTCACTGTCCTTGCATGCACCAGGGCTGTTGCTACCACAGGGCCCTTGCACTGATTGCTCCCTTGACTGGGAACACTCATCCTCAGGCATCCACGTGACTCATTCTCTCCCTTCCTTCAGGTTTCTGCTCACATGGCACCCGATCAACCTATCAGTGAGACTTTATTCATGAACCCATATAAAATAGCAGACTTCTCCTTACTCCATATCCCTCTACCTTTATTTTTCTTGTATTACTGATCGCCATCTGACATATACTGGTTTATTTGCTTGTTTCTGTCTTCTCCCTCTGAAGGTAAGCTCTGTGATGGCAGGAAATATGTTTTTTTTCACTGCCTTAAAAATGCCTGATGCCTGGTAGGTACTCAGTAAATATCTGTGGAATGGAATGTGGTAGCATGGTTGCTCAGAGCCATCAGGCCCAGAAAGCAGAGTCTAGTGCTCACTGCACTTTTGGCAGCCCATGAAAATGTTTGGATACCTTTAAAAATCAGGAAAAAAATCCATGAACTTTCAGAGTCAAAGATTGTGTTTGTCTTTATAGCAATGCAGCCATAAAATGTCTTCAAAAGTCATGATGTTGTCCCAGCTCAGACTTCTGAAGGAACGATCATTATAATAAGATGGGGGGCACCTGGGTGACTCAGTTGGTTAAGAATCTGACTTCAGCTCAGGGTGTGATCCCAGGGTTCTGGGATCAGCCAGGCATCAGGCTCGCTGCTCACAGCGAAGTCTTTTTCTCCCTCTCCCTCCTCTTTTGCCCCTTCCCCACTTGCTTCTCTCTCTCCCAAATAAATAAATAAAATCTTTAAAAAAGATTAAAAAGTTAAAAAATAAAATAAGGGCACCTGGGTGGCTCAGTGGGTTAAAGCCTCTGCTTTCAGCTCCGGTCATGATCTCAGGGTCCTGGGATTGAGGCCTGCGTCGTCGGGCTCTCTGCTCAGCAGGGAGCCTGCTTCCTCCTCTCTCTGTCTGCCTCTCTTCCTACTTTTGATCTCTCTCTCTGTTGAAAAATAAATAAAATCTTTTGAAATAAATAAATAAATAAATAAATAAAATAAGATGGGATAAGGAACACTGCTGTGTTCTATGAAATGTACAATGAGACTTTCATGCCGTCTAAGGTCTTCTGGAAACATACACAGATTAAAGGAACATACACATTTCATCTTTTGATAACCCCCAGGCTCTTGATGCCCTCAAAGCAGGTAGTCTCCTTTATTGTTTCAACATGGATTTCTAGGGTTAGCATTATGTAATGAAGGAAAACCTCCTCCTTCCTTCCCTTGGCTCTCTCTGCGGATCCCGTGCTAACCTGGTTTCCTGGCCTGCACTCCTCTGTGTGTGTGTGTCTCACCTGAAAAGCGAGCTGCCCGCTCTCTGCTTCATCCTGGAGTGGGCATGAGCAGAAGCCAAACGAGGATCTGTGCCTACCTTGCCTCTATTCTTCATGTGAGAAGAAAAATAGGTTTCCCTCATTTGCTTGACTGCTTAGTAAACAGAAGCTTCTGACTCCTTCTAAGAGTTTTGGGATCTTGGACACATGGTGTCCTCAGTCATTTCCAGAATCTACACTGGTTACTCAGGGGCTGATTCTGATCCTCCAACTTGTTAGCCCATTTAAGTTGGAGTGAGTAGGCATATGGGGAGTCCTCATCCTGTTAGGGACTGCCGTGGTCCTCTATCTCCATCTCTGTATATGGTGGAAAGAGACTTGGAGGCAGGAGTCTCTAGCCTGACTCCTGCCCTAGACCACACATGAAATGTCTAATGTTAGCGTTGTCGGGGGTAGACCGTCCTTGGAAAGGCCAGGTGGGTGCCTTCCCTCCTGGTCATGGTCAGCCAGCTGTTACGGTAGTGCCTGCCTTAGACCCCAAGGGGATCGATGATGTCAGACAGGGTGGAAGCATTGGTATGAAGACATTATCTCTTCTGGAATGGCCCCAAAGAAAACCCTCAACAGAGGAATGGGGACATCACCACCTCGCCCTAAGAGCAGCCATTTGGTAGCGAGACTTGCAATGAGCAGTGCCGCCCAGGTAACTGTCCACTCGTAGCCGGGGGTGCCTCCCTGGGGAAGGCCACATGCTGCCGTCCTGCCCACTGAGTTTCAGCCCCAGAATCCCCTCTGCCACACCTCGCTTTGATTGGCCCTTTGGGGTGTGATCTTGTACCTGGTTGGGGAAACACAACTGGAGACTCGTCAGCTGAAAAGCTCAGAACCTCCCCCAGATGCCGGGATTTATAATCTGATTTAATAAAGCGGTGTTTTTTATTCTGCAATACCCAGGGAGCTGTAGGTGGGAGGAGCAACCATCTCTTCACGTGTTCCCCACGTTTTCATCGAGGTAATAAAATGCAAGGGTGTGAGAATAAGAAAAGACGTATTCCCCGGAATTCCATGTGGGGGGGCACTGTATTTGTTTGGAAGGAGTATTTTAGTGTGCCTCCTGAGTGGACAGCGATGCTCCAAGGACACATTGAAGCAGTGATCGCAGACCTTCCATGCTTTAGTGAATGGGGAGAGGAGCGTTCTTCTCCATGGTGAGAGAGGGGTGAAGGGGGAAGAGTGCAGGACGGTGCAAGGGCTTTGTGCAAAGAGGGGCGAGGCCCCTCCTAGGGAGCACCCCCTAGGGTGCTTCCGTGAAGCATACCAAACACACATCACCGTGAGGACTGTGATATTGAGTTCCAAAGAGGCATTGGATTTCAAGTTGGGGTTTATGGACCTGTGGGATCAGGAGACCCAGGAGACCAGGAGACAGAGAGCCTGTTGGAAAGGGGCATGTCTTTTGTAACTTGCCATGGAACCGGGAGGTTCAAGGTCATTGGACCTGGACCCCTAAGGCAGGGTATGTTCTCACTGACTTCTGAGTGGACCTTATATATTCAAGGAATGATTCATCTTCTGGTCTTGCTGCAGAAAACAAATGCTCACACCATGCCGGAAATGAGGAAAGCCTCCCTAGCAAGGAGCTTCTGGTTGGTACACTTGAAGATCCAGACTAGGATGTAAGGGCTGGGTCCCCCCACTGCACCTAGTGGTTAATAGTGAATGAATATGAGGGGGGCCTTGGAATGAAGAAGGGCGAAGGAGGTCAGAGCAGCCCAATGCTCTGGGCCGGGAGACTCCTGGGCCCTTGGCAGGCAGTGGGTTGGGACAGGAATGCTGGTCCTGCACCACAGCCTGGAGGCCTGACCTGGGCTGTGACAGGTGCTGCCCCCGAGGCTTCCAGGTGAACCTGGAGGATGAGAGCGTCTGCCATGCAGCTCACAGACATCCTGCTGGATTGCTTCTGTCCTCGCTTTCCTCAAGTTGGGTTTCTCCTTCCTCTGTCTCTGAGCTGACTCAGAACTCGTTTCCCTTCCAGGTGGCAAGACAGGGCAGGCCCCTGGCTCCCGCGCACCTTCTCCCCGGCTTCCCACGAAAACTCTTGGTGGCCCACTCAACCCCCCTGCATCTCCCAGGCTAGGCAACGCCTCCGAGGCTCATGGCGCCGCCAGGGCAGTCCCTCATCGCCCCAGCATGCCTGCCCCACCGCCTCCCAC
>PITA01022533.1:0-29998 GCA_004023965.1 Spilogale gracilis | reverse complement strand
AAGGGCCATATGTACCCCAATGTTCATTGCAGCAATGGCCACAATCGCCAAACTGTGGAAAGAGCCAAGGTGCCCATCAACAGATGAATGGATAAAGAAGATGTGGTCCATATATACAATGGACTACTATGCCTCCATCAGAAAGGATGAATATTCAACCTTTGTAGCAATATGGACTGGACTGGAAGAGATTATGCTGCGTGAAATAAGCCAAGTAGAGAAAGTCAAGTATCACATGGTTTCACTTACTTGCGGTGCATAAGGGGTTACCTAGAGGACAGTAGGAGAAGGAAAGTAAATGGGAAGTAGGGTAATCCAAGGAGAGAAATGAAACATGAGAGACTTTGGACACAGAAACAAACTGAGGGACTTGGGGGGAGGGGCTTAGGGGGATGAGCCTGGTGGTGGGTACTGAGGGCACCTATTGCATGGAGCACTGGGTGTGGGGAATGGAGAATGAATCTTGGAACACTGGAAAAAAAATTTAAGTAACAATAAAAAAAAAAGAGTCTCTTATGGCTTGCCTCTCAATTTTTATCTTATTTTTCCTTCCCTTCCTCTATGGTCACCTGTGTTGTTTCTTAAATTCCACATATGAGTGAAAGCATGTGGTATTTTTCTGATTGACTTTTTTGCATAGTGTAATACCCTCTAGTTCCATCCAGGTCATCTTTTGATGGCTGAGTAATATCCCATTGTATATACATACTACACCATCTTTATTCATTTACTTTTAAAATTTATTTTAGAATGTGTTTAATTTACAAAGTCCTACAGTTCTATGAGCCTTCTACCCAAACCACAGCTATCCCATCACCCATTCTGCAGAGCAGTCACTTGAAGCCATTTTATTGAGTTATTTCTCTAAATGACCCAACATCTTTGTCCATTCAAGCCACCATAACCAAATACCACAGACTGTAGCTTAAACAACAAACATTTATTTCTCACAGTTCTGGAGGCTGGAACTGAATGACTAGGAGGCCATCATGGTCGGGTTCTGGGAGGCCTGCCCTCTGATTCATAGACAGCTGTCTTTTTGTTGTGTTCTCATGTGGGAAGGGGACAGGGAGCTCTCTGGGGTCTCTTTTTATCACGGTACTAATTCCATCATGACATCTCCACCATCATGACCTCATCACCTCCCAAAGGCTCCACTCCACTACCATCCCAGTGGGGATGAGGTTTAAAGGTATGGATTTGGGGAGGACATATTCAGTCTGTAGTCCCTGCCTATATTGGCATGACCCCAATATTTGGAGTTAGTCCCTTCACTTCCTACAATAGGCCATGAGGACTGCTCTTTTTCTCAGCCCCATGCATACTTGCTCCACCTTTCCATGTCCCCAACATGCAATGTTTATGTGATTTTGCCTGTACAGGTGGACTTCCAGCTGATGCCACATGTACTCTGCTCTGTATACAGTGCCATATATACTATGGTCATCTCCTCTTCCTTCCTTACATTTCCTTTTCCTCAAAGTTATTGTTTTGTTTGATTTGCCTGTTTGCTTAATTTTCACATGCCATTCTTATGATTTCTTACCAGATTCTCCCTCTGTTGTACAAATCTCTCAAAATATTTGAATAATTAGTCTGTGATTTTATCTCTTTTGAAAGAAGCTCTCCCAAAGCCTTCTGGTCTGTTTTTAAATCCTCTAGTTGCTCTGTAAAATTACAGTCCCGCTATCTATTTCAGCTCTTCTTTCACCGTTGTCCTGGGAATTACCCTTGCCTCTCTCACATTGAGTTCTCTCCTTGTCTTATGTCTTAGTTTGGGTGGAGCACATTTTCTATTAGCTTCCTGGTCATAGGTGCCCTGGATGAAATATATTTGAGATATTCCATGACAAATTTGTTCTTCCCTCATAATTAATTGATTATTTTGCTGTTGACCCTGGGCTTGAACTGCACAGGTCTATCTATATATGGATTTTTTTCCCCTGATAAATACAACATAATACTGTAATTGTGTTTTCTCTTATGATTTTCTTTTCCTCTCTCTAGCTCACTGTATTATAAGAATACATATAACATAAAATATGTATTAATTGGCTGATTATGTTATTGATGTCTTCTGGCCAACAGTAGATTATTAGAAGTTTTTGGGGAGTCAAAAGTTAGATGCAGATTTTTGACTGTATGGGGGTCAGTTTCCCTAAGCACTGTATTGTTCAATTATTGTACTTTGAATTATAAGACTAAATAATTCTGACATTAGACTTAGAAAGTCACTATTTCATATCATCCATATTTGATTGTACTGGTAAAAGATCCAGTTCTAATCTAGTCTTGATTGTGCATATGAAAATGTTTCCCCTTCTCTTTGGAAGCTGGGAAGATCTGCCTCACCTCAGAGTAGCTGTATTTACTTTCTGTCACAGCATGACAAATTACCATAAACTTTGTGGCTTGAAACAATACTCATTTTTTGGTTCACAGGTCTGTAGGGGCATAAGTCTGTCATGGTATGAGTGGGTTCTCTACCCAGGGCTTCACAAGGCTGCAATCAAAGTGTCAGCCTGGCCCAGTTCCTTCCTGGACACTCTGGGGAAAAAATGTTTTCCAAACTCATTCTTGGAATTTGGTTCCTCCCTCTTATAAGACCACTTTCATTGCTGGTCATCTGCTGCAGATTCTTTGGCATATGGCTTCTTCCATCTTGAAGCCAACATCTGAGCATGGGATCCTCATTTGCTTTTAGTGTCTGTCTTCCTTTCCTGCAACTGGTCAGAAGGAGCTCTTTCTCTTAAAAGGCTCATGCCAGGCCATGTTAGATCAGGCCCACTGACCTAGTCATAGGAATAAAATCCATCCTCTTCCTAGACCAGGGCAGTGAGATAGAGAATGGGGGATCTTGGAGACCCACTTTGAGCTTTGCCTGCCAGGGTTCTGAAATATTATGGTGATGTGCCTTTGTGTGCTGAGTGCTCCACTTGCTGTACCAAGCTTCAGGTGGATGCTTCTAGTCTTGGAATTGAAGACTTCCATTCCAGGAAGTCCTCCTGAACTATTTCTTCCAACCCATTGGTTAGTTCCATTGTCACTGTGGTTTTGCAGCATCTATGTTGGTCCTCCAATCTTATTTCTTTCTTGTTTCTTCTCTCTTAGTCTTTGAGCTTTACTTTCTGGGAGAATCACTTAACGTCAGCCTCCAGTTCTGCTGCCCTTGTTATTCATTTCTGAAGTTATGTCTAATTTCCAAGAGCTCATGGTATTATTTTCTTTAAAAAATATATTTTTCTTTTCATGTATCAGAGGTACAGGATGTTCTGTGGTTTATTCAGGGTTACTAATGACAGTTTTTTTTAACTTTTTTCTTTAAATAAAAGTTGTTTTACTCTTTTTGTTCTCAATTTATGTCTTTTTTACTGAATACTTCTTGAATTCTAGAGAATCCATGAGTGTCTCACATATTTGAGAATCAGCACATGGTTAAGTCCCGGTTACTGTATTTCACACTATAACCTCGTATGATGAGTACAATTGAGTGAGATATGATCCTGACAGACACATATAATTATTACTCCCCTAATTCTCATTAGGGAAAGTGTGGGACAGGGCATAAGAGTTTTTGTTTGTTTGTTTGTTGCTGGTTTTTGTTTTTTTTTTTTTAAGAGAGAAGGGGATGGAGGGGCATAGGGAAAGAGAGAATCTCAATTAGGCAGTACTCCAGCTCTGTACCCAATGCAGGGCTTGATCTCACAACCCTGAGGATCATGACCTGAGCTGAGATCAAGAGTCAGACACTTAACCAACTGAGCCACCCAGGAACCCCAAGAGCTTTTTTGTCCACTCACTGGAATAATTTATATTTTATCTTTTTAACCAAATAGGGGCAGTGTAAAGCAGTACTTTAAGAATTTGGGGGAATTAAGATTATTAGACTGACCTGGATTAGATTCTTAATACTGGAAGTCCATAGCTGAACTATGTTTAGCAAGTCAGTGAACTGGAAGATTCAGTTTTGCCATCTATAGAATGTCATCTATCACATAACATTGGTGTGGCCCATGAGATGACACAGAATGCCTCACCCATGGAAGTGATTCCATGAATCAAAGGAATTGTTATGGTGGAATGTCTCACATTGTTCTTACTACTCTTCTTATTTATGAATATGCTGAAATATCTAACACAGTTCCTGACACATTACTAATGTTCTTGACTGTCTCCATTTATTGGACTCTCCATCCCCTGGGGACTGGACAATGATGGTGTGACACATAGTTATGTGGACCTCCTGTCAAATGTCATTCACATCTCTTCACTGTATTTCCTTGTATTTCACTTCACATTATTTCATTTCACTTTACTTGATACATTTTCTCTTTTACTAAAAATAGTTTATGCACATGCAAAAACTGGCTTATATATAATATATAATCATTATATATAATACATAGAAAAATGTGGTATATATTATATATAGTATCTTTGTGCATATTTGAATGAATATTCACATTAGCTGTAAGTGCATACTTCATAATTTGCATATGAGTGAGCGTTTCCTTGAAGCTTAGAGGACACAATATCTTCTTGAGGTCAATGTCTCAGTGGCAATTTCACTGAGTCTTTTTTTTTTTTAAGATTTTATTTATTTATTTGACAGAGAGAAACACAGCCAGAGAGGGAATACAAGCAGGGGGAGTGAGAGAGGGAGAAGCAGGCTTCCCGCTGAGCAGGAAACCCGATGTGGGGCTCGATCCCGGGTCTCCAGGATCATGACCTGAGCCAAAGGCAGTCGCTTAACCAACTGAGCCACATAGGGGCCCCCAATTTCACTGAGTCTTAAAGGTTAAATAGAATTTGGACACAAAGATAAGGGGCAGTGGCTTCAAAAAGGGAATTTCAGGCTGTAGTAAATGCATTAGCAGCATCATAGGGGTGGGCAAGCATGAAAACATTGCTCAGAGTCACCTGGTCACAGTAGCCAAGAAGAAGGCTCAGACTCTTTCCACTACTTACAAAGGTAAATGCTTCTAAAGCATGTGGTTTGGACTTCATTCAGCTAGTAAGCCCTACAGTAAAGTATTAGTTTAAAGGCTGGAAAAAAAATCTGGTGAAAAAAATGGGCATGACTTTTCCCTTTTAATAGTAGAAAAACAGTTTTTGGTAGCACATACTTCAGTGATTATTTTATTGAATGACTCATCAAGCAAACACAATTTTTTTTGCAGACATATTTTTAAAAAAGATTTTATTTACTTATTTGAGAGAGGGGGGACATGAGTAGGGAGAGGGACAGAGGGAGAAGAAGGGTGAGGGACAAGCAGATTTCCCTTGAGTGGGGGAGCCCCATGTGGGGCCTGATCCCAGGACCCCAAGATCATGACCTAAGCCAAAGTCAGATGCTTGACTGATGGAGCCGCCCAGGCATCCCTCAAGCAAACACATTTTAAGTTCTAATTACCTGTCAGGTAGTGTGCTTAGCCATTGTGATATGCTCCTGAACAATACAGACCTGGTCTGGGCCCTCGGGGAATTCAATCTGATGGAGACAAGTACACAGACTGTCACAGTGTGGCATCTTACATGGTCAATTATCTATCATAAGAAAGAATCCTTCTCACCATAATGACAAAACTAGCAAAATCTGAAGAATGAACATAAGAACTAAAGTCCTACCTGAAAAAAAAAATGATAAAATTTGGTTGATGGACACAAAAGGAGACTCAGGCCAATGGAGAGACATAATTTTCCTGGAGGGAAAGAGTCTGTATTGTAACTATGGCAGCTCTCCCAAAACCAGTCTATAAACTCAACAAAAATCAAAATAAAATTTCATTGGGATTTCCAACGGAATAGGCCAAGCCAACTATTCCAGTTAGGGTTTCCTAAGAAATAGCTGCAAGATGGAATTGGATTTATATGAGATTTATGGTGATGAGGTAGTGGTGCTTGTGAGAGATCAGGGGATGGAAGGATGGAGAAAGCCTCAGGTCATCATTCATGTCGGACATCTGGGGACTGGAGGTGGGGTGGTAAGAAGAGTCTCAAGGCACAGCCCTGTTCTGAGGGCAGTATCTGAGTAAAGATTGCCCCTTGGTGCAGGAAGAAAAAGACCAGCACTAGTAATCATGCCATGTTCTCATTTTTCCAGAGGGTTGATGGTTGGGGTTGTCGGGCAGCTATGCTCCTTGGAACAAATGCTCTTGAAGGGGTATTTGAGTGGAGACCTTCTGGCTGTCACTGCCCATGCTTTGTGCTACATAGATGCATACTCCAGACATCCCGTGGACCACTATTCCCGAAAAAAAATTTGCAAGAAGGGGCTTTGTGGGACAAACTGCAGTCTCAGTAGCCCCAATTGATCTTGGGGCTACAGGTAGCACTTATCCTTCCCTCCTCCACTGTCTATTCTGAATTCTCCTCATTCTCTGATACTACCTGTAGGGTTGGGGCAACCAACCTATTGCTGGGTGGGGCAACACAAACCTTCATTTCCAAAGGGGTCCAAGCCTTTGGTAATCACACCCTTTTCAGACCAGACTGACTGCATATGTCTGCTCATGGTGACCTGGGGGAAGGGAACACAAGAGGTATCTGTGGGAATCAAGTGTTCCATGCACATTTCTCCCCATTCTTAATGTGTAGAGCAGCCCTGTGTCCTTCTGATGATCAGTGTCCTTCTAAGAGGGTGATGGTGACTCCCTCTCTTTACCTGGTGATTTATAGGTGCAAGACAACCCTAGCAGCGGCAGCTGTGGTTTGTGAACAGTCCTGATGTTTCCTGGCATCACCCTTTGACCACCAGGACTTTAAACAGTGCAGACTGTAGAGTTTCAGTGACAGGTAGCAAAATGCTCCCTGTGAGTCACTGTGAGCAATGGAAATTGGGGCTATTCCTAGTTTCATCCCTTGTACCAGAATCTCTCAATTCTTCCAACTGGGATACAGTGCCAGACAGAAAAGTCTCTGGTATAATGCACACACTACATCTGGAAGGCTGGCAGTCAATCCTTGCAGAATGTTGTTTCCAAGTTGGCCCATTAGCTTTGCTTTCAGGAGGCCATTCCAGCAATCCATGGTTGGATACTTTGGGATGAAAAAGTATGCTATATGAGCAGTGGATTCCACAGTCATGGGCCTACTCCTGCATTTTTTCTTCAGCCAAGTAGGTCCTGTGGTGGAATGCTTTATTGCATGGATTCTAGACCTGTGGGTCAAGAATTCCATGATCTTCAGGAGATTATTCTGCAGGAGAAGGCTCTTTGGTCAGGAAATGCATGCCCATAGCCAGAATGGTTATCCATTCCTGTGAGGAAGAACTGGATTTCATTCCATGATGGAAGGGGGTCTATGTAGTCAACTTTTCACCAGATGGTGGTCGGCCTCTGTATTAATTATATACTCCTGGGTAACAAATTATGCCAAAATTTAGGAGCTTAAAACAATAAACATTTATGATCTCCTAACATTTCTGAGAATATGAATTCTGGGATATGCATAAGTGGATTGTTCTGGTCCAGAATTTCTCAAGCTGTCCTCTGGGGCTGCCATGATGTGAAAGCTTGACTGGGTTTGGAGGGTCCATTCTCTGAACCTTTTGTGGGCCAAGCCTCTCTTAGGTTGCTTCTTTCTTTCTCCCTTCCTCCCTCCCTCCCTTCCTCCCCTCCTTCATTCCTTTCTTCCATCATTTTTACTTATTTGAGAGATAGAGAGAGAGCATGAATGGGAGGAGGAGCAGGAGGAAAATGAGAAGCAGGCTCCCCACTGAGCAAGGATCCTGAAGTGGTACTCAACCCCAGGACTGCGGGATCATGACCTGAGGCAAGACAGCCACTTCACCAACTGAGCCATCCAGACATCCCTCGTAGGTTGCATTCTTTTGTGTCCTTGCACAGAGCCTCACATTGTATACCCAGCATCATTACACATTTGATCAGATGTCGCTTTCTGAATGTTACTGACTGTATCTTCATAGCTGCTTTGTAAAGGAAGATTGTTATTCCAGTTTTACACCTGAGGACAATGGTGCCCAGAAAGTTGAATGAAGTTGCCAAAGGCACAGAGTTAGTAAGTGGTGAAATAGGATGTAGACCCCAATATTTGTGACTTCAAAACCCACCCTCCGTGAGGAGCTAAATTAAGTTGTATTTAATTCCTGAGTTGGGGTTGTCTCATGAGTGACCTTAGGTTGATAACCTGAATCTCTTCCCATATGTCTGTGCAGTGCCAGGGTCTGCCATGTTTCCTCTGACCCCACTCTGTGGAAGTGTAGAGGTCTTCCAGGGTGACCTACCCAATTAGGAGAAGAACCAATGCACTATCTATCAAGCTCTCAGGAGTGTCTTCACAGTATGATGTTGTGTTTAACAACCCTGAATGTGAAAAATCAAGAACATAAAAAAAAATCCTCATTATACTCTCCAGGCATCTGGGGTCCAAGAATTAGCTACCTCGCTTTAGTAAAGTGAGAGAACATTAGACCTAGCAGGAGATCAGAGATTGCCTAGTTCAACTGGCTCTAATTTCAGATGAGAAAATGGATTCCTGGAGAAGCAAGATGATGAACTCAAGGACGCACAGCTAGTTAACAGGAGAACTGAGAAGAGAGTGCCATTTGTGTGTCTCCCATGGAAGAACTCTTGCCCCTCCCCCACTACTAGCAGCCAGCATTAAGCTAGCATAACTCTGAGGACAGATTGAATCACAAAAGATTCTATCAGATTTTGTTCTTCTGTCCTCCTCTACCCTCTCCCCACTCCAGCATTATTAGACTGTGCATAAAATGGGGGCTCAGTACAGTGTTGATTAATTCTTCAACTAAAGCATAAGATTAGAATTTGCTTCAGGCATTTATGGAGGTGGAAAATAAAGGACAGAGGGGTTTCTGCTTGCTGTACAGCTAAGTAGCTCTTGCCAGGCACGATTCCCTCACAGATAACCACCGTCCATTGTGGGAGGAAGAAAACACAACTTCGAGCTCCTGGGGCGTCAATTGCAGAGGGTAGAGGTGGTGGCCTGGAGCACGTGACCTGTTCTTCTGCTTTCATTCTGAGGGCAGGCCAGAGTCAGCGCCATGTTGGAAGCCTGCAAGACCAAACCCAACACAACAAAACACCCTACCAAAACATTAAAAAACCCTAAAAACAAAACAAATGAAATGTATTATCTTTCTGGCATACTGAACCAAAGGTCAGAGACGGGGGTAACTACATGAACCCGGAGAGGAGTACTTGCAAGAAAGGAGTCAGGGAAGGGAGCCTGAAATTCTAGGTCTAATCTCTGCCCAATCTCCTGAGTGACTCAAACTACATAAGTGTGGGACAGATTCTAGCTTAGAAAACAGGTGAGCTGAAATTTGAGCTACCATCCAGGAGCTGGAGCTGGAAGTTTTAGTCTAATCAAATTAAGAGCCTGATCAAACTGAGCAAATAAACAAATAATCAAATAAAACCACATTTCAGAAGAACATAACAGGATCTAGAGCCTCCAACTATAACACTAACATGTGCAGGACAGAATAAATTAATCACTCCATCGACAAAGGACCAGAGGCAGCAGGAGAGAAGGAGCTGCCCCTGACACCAGCCAGAGAAGATCTGTTCATTTTGGGTTTCAGGTAACATTTCATTAACGCTGCTCAGGGGTGGTTTGCAAACCTTTGAAGTGGATGATTTCCAAGGTGCTTTCTATCTGTAGCATTCAGTGGGCTTGTTATCCAGTCTGTGCACTTGGAAGTAATTCTCAGAAAAGCCCTGCTTTGTACTTTGTAATGACAGATGTTTGAGAGAGTGGGGCAATGCTTCTCGAACTTTAATATGTACTCAAATCACTCAGGCTTTTGTTGAAATCTTTTTCAGGAAGACTAGAATGGGACTTGGGGCCATTTCTAATAAGGTCAAGTAAAGCTAATGCTGGGGGCTCAAGCATCACACTTTTAGTGGCATGTTTCTTAGGGACAGTTTCCTAGGGACACACTGTGAGGAAAAGCTCTAGGAACCAAGTAAGTACGGAACTGCTGTATACTCCAGCTGTTCTTATAGATTTACAGAGTGTACCAGACACTCAATATCTTCAAGAAATACTTCAGAAATTTGACTGTGTTTTAATTCGGCATTTCCCAAATTAATTTCACCACAAAATCTGTTCTTGAGAAAAACAATTCTATAATATAGAACAGGTGCTATATAAAACATAGTTTGGGAACAATTTTATTATAAGGGGATCTTAACAGAAATGCATACATCTGTGTTTTATATGCTTACTCAATATCTCTTTCTGGGTTATCATAGAAACCACATTTTTAGACTTTTTTTACTTGAGAATAAATCAAATATAAGACCTTCTTGAATTTTGCTTGAAATTTCAAATGTCAAATCTTTAGCAATCAGTTAAAGAGAAATATGTGTGTCAGGAGTTTTCCTAACTGGCTAGAGTTGGTGGTGTCAGCCATGCTGGTCTAATTTGAAGACCTTGGGGAATCCCTCAGTCTAGAAACTGATACTCTGTTGACTGAGTTCTCTGCTGCTGATGAATTTTTCCTCCAGGTCAACCCTCACTTAGATCCTGTTCTAAAGTGAACACACTTTACACACATTAGTGGGGGAGGGTGACTCCGAGCCCTGTTTCCCACAAGGGCCACGAAAAAAATGGTTCACGAAGCAAGTGGTGCATTGCAATCGATGCCCATGGCCAGCTCTTCAAGGTGGTCCCACACATCCCTTGACTTTCCCAAAGATCTGATGATAAAACTAGGGCATGGATTATCCATGCCATAGAACAGATGAGGGAATGGCAACAGAAAGGATAAATACTTTGTTTGAAGTCCTTGGTCTACTGGAGAATAAAGAGTAAACAGAAAGGCCTAAGAGTTAAGAAACTTCTCTGAGCTGTCAGACATATATTTGGTCACTTAACTCCATCTGGGAGATTGGAAAACTGTTATGCAGGGAAACGAGTCACCTCTCCCAGTTCATGAGCAGGAGAATGAGGTCTCAGCCCCCCTGACTTGAGTGCTCACAGTGTGGGCACCTTCGCCATCTCTTCACCTTTTTGAGACATGAGCAGCTTCCAGGCCTTGAACATTAGGGTGAAAGACCTCACAAAGATAATGAGGTGTAACATCAGACGTTTGTCACAGAGGAGTTTTCTCTACCATTGCCCAAGGCCAACCAGACATTTCACTGCATTATTTCCTTTCTTTACTTTTAAATATATTGTATGATATCAATAACATATATATGTTGATATATATATATATATATATATATATATATATATGATATCTTGTACAAAATGGTATCCTTGCCACCTCGTTATTCCTTAACATCTTTAATGAGGCATTTTTGTCACAGGGTGTATTTTTATATCATTTATATCAGAGAACGTCCGAAGACTCTTTTTTTTTTTTTTTTTAAACACATGAACTGGAATCTCTGTCTTGAATCGCACCAGTCTACACCCACCATCTCAATGTCAACATCCTGGAGTTTTGAAAACATTCTTCCTGGGGCACCTGGGTGGCTCAGTCTCTGCTTGGTGTGGGAGTATGCTTAAAATTCTCTCTCCTTCTTCCTCTACCCTGCTCTCTGCTCACTCTCTCTTTTTCTCTAAACAAATAAAATCCTAAAAACAAAACAAAACAAAACAAAACAATAAAAACATTCTTTCTAAGCAGAAATACTACTCAGCAGAGAAAGTAAAAAAGAAAAGCCATCTTATATTCATAAAGAAACCCAGACAGATAAGCCTCTCACATAATCAGTGTAGAATAATACTGAGGGAGTCAGACCAGAAGTGCCCACAGACCAAATTGGCCAGAATTGCCTCTGCTGCCAACATGATCCAGCAAAGCTCAGGACAGATACTCTCTTCCTCAGTGTGAGAAGCCCTTCTAGGAAGAGAGGCTTTTTCGCCATCTGCTTAGGGTGCCATTTTGCCAAATCTGTGTTATTGGATTTGCTATTTTTCATAGAATCTCACACTCTACATGTTCAGTGTGTCAATGGGTCATTTAAAATGAATCCCAGTTTTGGAATGAACCAAAGCGAAAATACATGTGTTGCCAACCAGTCAGTCACTAAGTCGTTTTTAAGCTCCCTTTAGGTGTCAGCCTGGACTTTGGGGAACATGTCCCAGGCACCAAGCAGGGCATTTCCAGGTGCGTCATCTCAGTCAAAGTTAACAATTACAACAATAGGGACGCCTAGGTGACTCAGTTGGTTAAGCGTCTGCTTTCAGGTCAGGTCATGATCTGAGAGTCCTGGGATCAAGTCCCGCATCCGGCTCCCTGCTCAGTGGAGAGCTTGCTTCTCCCTTTGTCTGCTGCTCCCCCTACTTGTGCTCTCTCTCTTTCTCTCCCTCTCTCTCTCTCTCTCTGACAAATAAATAAATAAATAAGTAAGATATTTGGGAAAAAACCAATTACAACAATAACAATTCTGATCAGTTATTCACCTCATTACGTGCCACTCACTGTGATAGATGTTTACATGGTGCCTAACATAATCCCTTAAGACAGACAAAACTTCTTGAGGAGACTCAACTATGAAACTTCATGAAAATAAGTCCAACTCAATACCCATTAAATTAGAATCTCTGGGGTAGAAACACAGAATCTCTATTCTTCAGGAGCTTTCTTGGGAGTGTTAAGGCAGTCTGAAGTTAACCAGCATCTGGGAAAGATAAGCCAGATGTTATCTTGATTTTATTAATTAGAAAACAAGGGCTCAGAGAGGAATCCATGTTCGAGATATGCTGGGTTGTCACTGACTGTCCCCCAGATTTCGGAGCATCCTATAACATATATAATGTGCTAGGCTGGGAACCTAGAAGTGCATTTCCCACACTCTGCTACCAGCAGGCATATGTTAATTTTACAAAAAGGAGACACTGAAGGCCACTGGACTGTAGGAGGAAGGTGGAGTCACCTTTGTCACCTTCTCCCCTGTCCCTTATAGAGGAGGTCTCAGAAGCAGGGGATTTAAAGGAGGTGACTGCAGGCTGTAGCCCAGTGGGTGATGTTTGGTGAGCTCCAGGGTGAGTGGCGGCTTCTGGGTTTCTTCTCTGAGCGGCAATACAATTCAGACACATCTGTGGCAATGGCTGTAGGACAGGCTGGGGTTCTGGGTTCTAGGCCTGGAGTGATAGAAGCTTGCGATTTGGGGTAACAACCTTCTCTTTGCTTGTGCTCCTACAGCCCACCTGACACCTTTGTAGACATTTCCCTGCATTAAGTCCCTCTTTGCTTGAAATAGCAAGAGGGGTTCTCTTTCCATGGTTGGACACCAACTGACATGGTAACTTAGTTATCTTAGTTATCACTTGTCAGGAAGCAGGAGAGAGCCCCAGCATTTGTGACTGAAAAGCCCAAGTTCTTAACCAATATCAAATACATCAAAAACTCAGCACAGGAAGTTATTCATTAATGTAAGGCAAGTAAGCTTCTTACTATTCATTCTTTTATCTACTAAAAAATATATATACTGGGAACTTATTCTATGCCTGCCACTGTGGTAGGTCCTGGGGATAAAAACGTTGAATAAAACATGAGTCATGGAAGGAAGATTCCTAGACAATTAATTATAAGACTATGTGGGAAGGTCAAGATTAGACCAACTTCTAAGGACAGGCCAATTTTCATAGGACTGTTACTCTAACAATTTCAAAGAAACCAGATGGGATGGCATTTAGGGACAGTATTATCTGGGGACAGGATGTCCTTTGTGAGAACAAAACACTTACTTCTGGATAGGGAAGCCAGCAGGTATTGACTGACCTACTTCCTGGAGGTCCCTCCTGTGCTATTCATTTATTCAGGTGTTCATTCAATTAATGGCATTGAGTGCTTTATAGTAGGCCTTCTCTGTACTTTTGGAATAAAGCACCTGAGCAATAAAGGAGGGTGTTTGATCACATGGGACTTCCATTTCTTAGGGAAAGACAGTTAATAGGTAAGTAAACAAATAAGATCATTTCATTTTATGAAAGTACTCTGAAGGAAATAAGCAGGGATATATGAGACAGAGCAACTGGAAAGGGGATATTTTAGGTATACTTGTTGGCAGGGATATTGGTGTATAATCCACTGTCCTTGTCCTCCAGGAGACAGCAGAAAAGGCATAATGAGTCTCCAAGGCTGAAACATGAGTCTTAGCTTACAAGAGCTGCCTATGAGAACCCAGCCCAGGGAGAGTCTTCCCTAAGCTAGCACTCTCCCTCCAGCAAAGAAGTTCCATAGTGGAATTCAGGGTGCAGGTACTTCAGGCTAGGGGCTGGCTTCTTATTACTCCCTTCTTTACAGTGCACCATGGGAGAGATGTGGTATAGTGCAGTGATCACAGATTCTGAGAGTCTCTGATCTGGGTCTGTAAGCTCATTGCATCACTGCTAATCTCTTTGTGTCTCAATTTAAACCTGCAAAATGGGCAGAGTAATTCCCAAGTCACAGGATTATTATGAGAATTGAGTTCTGTATTTGGTGCCTATCACCTGGTGGATCACTTGACTCAGTAAATATTCTTTGAATTGATCTATGTGAAATATACAAGCACATCAATGTTAGAAATCACTGTGCTTTTCTTTTCTTCTTCTTCTTCTTTTTAAAGATTTTGTTTAGTTGACAGAGAGAAACACAGCCAGAGAGGGAACACAAGCAGGGGGAGTGAGAGAGGGAGAAGCAGGCTTCCCGCCGAGCAGGGAGCCCGATGTGGGGCCTGATCCTGGGTCTCCGGGATCATGACCTGAGCCGAAGGCAGCCGCCCAACCAACTGAGCCACCCTGGTGCCCCTCACTGTGCTTTTCTTAGAAAGTGATGGATCAAATGAAATAATATGGGACAGGGAGGGAGATAAACCACAAGAGACTCTTAATCTCAGGAAACAAACTGAAGGTTGCTGGGGGGTGTGGTAAAGGGATAGGGTGGATGGGTGATGGACATTGGGGTGCGTATGTGCTATGGCGGGTGCTATGAATTGTGTAAGACTGGTGATTCACAGACCTGTACCTCTGAAGCAAATATTACATTATATGTGAAAGAAAGAAAGAAATGGAGAAGGAAAGAAAGAAAGAAAGAAAGAAAGAAAGAAAGAAAGAAAGAAAGAAAGAAAGAAAGAAAGAAAGAAAGAAAGAGATGGATCTCTGTAGGAGGGATGGAAGAGTCGGATGTGAGACAGGCTTCCTGTATTGACTAGACTAGGCTTCCTTGCTTGACTAGAGATGATGCAACATATGAATGGGTCTTCCTCATGGAAGGGAGGGCTTTCTGCTGGCTAACTCTTCCTGCTCATTTCAGTCATCTCTCTTACCACCAGATCTGTGTTCAGTCTCATCTTCAAGAACCCCATTTTGCCAGTGTCCTTCTGAAATTGTGTTCCATAGAACTATACAGGGTCCTCTAGCTTGAGTCTGGCCACAGCTCCAAATTGCTGAACCATCACAGCCCTTAGGTTAGATAACAAACTAGACATGTAGCTTCAGAGGGTATTAGGATTTTTGAAGCAAACACATTGGATTATGGATTGATGCTGTACTTATAGCCATTTCAGACTTACACATTGCACTTGAAATAATTAGGACCCCCACACCTTGATCTGCTTAAGGCTTTCACCCACATACTGATTCCTGCAAAGTTCCTCTAGACTTAAGGAAGATGTTGGGGGAGACATGGTATTTATTCATGGAATCACTCCTAAACCTTGGCAAATGAACTAGAATATATGAGACTCCTGACATGTGCTTATTAATGAATAACTATTTTAATTAGTGCAGAAGCAAAAAGTGCTTAGCTTTAAAAAAATGGAAAATATAATGCAGTAAAAAAAGGAAACAAAATCACTCAAAATTTCATGCTGTTAAGTGTCACCCCAAATAGTATCACATTATTTGTACTTTTAGGTAACTTGAATTGTGTTATTTAATGTATTATTAACACTCTTTATGACAACAAACAATTTTTACAGCACCATTTGAATAGCTTCAGAATAACTCATTGCATTAGTAGTTTGCAATTTATTTAACAGGATTTATTTAAATAAATGAAACTGTTGGAACTTTAGGTTGTTTCCAGGGTTTTTTGTGTGTTTGTTTTTACCTTTTCAAAAGATTTATTTATTTGTCTTAGAGAGGGAGAGAGTGTGGGAGGATGGTCAGAGGGAAAGAGAGAATCCCAAGCAGACTCTGCACTGAGTGTGAAGCCTGACATGGGCTCAATACCAGGACCCCAAAATCATAACCTGAGTTGAGATCAAGAGTCACTTAACTGATTGAACCACCCAAGCACCCTTTTTTGCTTTACTTTAAAAAATCTCTGTGCATACATTCTACCATGCCTCTGATTATTCCTTAGTGTAAAGTAGAAGGATTGGGTCAAGTGTAATGGTGTATTTTGAAGATTTTAAAAAAATATTTATGTCAGTTTGCCTTCCAGAACCATGCATGACAATATGCTTTTCTCTATACTCTATCTGAAAGTAGATAAAAGGGAGAAAACTAGAACCTACATTATAGAGTTTTTGGAAAGGTAAATGAGTTAATGTGTATTTGCTTAGCTAGTGAATAGTTCATGGAAAATGCTCAAAACTGGTAGTTGTGATTACTATAATTACTATTGCTTTTGTAGTTCCCATGATGCCAGCTTCAACTGCTTACCCCCACTCATGTAATTCATCCACTGTGATGACAAAACCTCTATTTCTCATCTCATCAATGGAATTGGGATGATACCAAAGAGCAAAGTTTGGAGGATAGGGAGAAGTCTGCCATTTTCTGTAGTTCATAGAATTCACCTTTTTTCTCTGGGAACCTGCCTCTTGGAATCTTCCTTCTCTTGCTCTAACCTGCTTCTGTCTTACTGCACAGAGGTATTCTGGGAGTGGTCAATTATGCTGCACCCATTAATTCTTAGATCTCCTATCTTTCTCCTTTTGGTTTACTTTATCATTGGTTTGGACTACATTCTTAAGTAGCTTTCTTTTTTTTTCACTTCTATTTTTTTTTACTTTAAATTTATTTTATTTTTTCAGTGTTCCAGGATTCATTGCCCATGTCCCACACCTTAAGTAGCTTTCTAAGAAAAGGAACATCTGATGCTAACTCTGAGTGTCTGAAAATGTGTTTAGCTGGGAATAGATTTCTAGATTTAAAATAACTTAATCAATTTATAGATATACATGCTTCTGATGAGAAGTAGTATGGCTTTGTGATTCATATGGCTTCCTAGGCTTTCAGATTCCCTGTCTCTCTCTCTTATTTCTTTTCTCCAACTTTCTAGGACCTTTATATTCTTGATATTGTGAAAATTCTCATTATCTACGTAGTTGGGTTTTTTTTCCTTTCAGTCTTCTTAGAATCTTAGAAGTACTTTTAATTAAAACACTGCATCTCTCTGCAGCTCTACAAAGTTCTTTTCTATTATTCCCTTTATACTGCTGCACTCTTCTTTGATTGAGTCCCTTCCTTTTGGAATTCTTGTGAGTTATATAAGAGTTCATGTACTGATAATCTATGTTGTTTTTGTTTTCTTCTCATATGGTCCATCTCTTAGTCTTTTGGGGACTAGGTTTTAAATATCTTCTGAGATTTTTACTGATCTTTCTTTTGTGTAGCAAATATTTAAGAACATTAAGAACTTTTCCTTATTGGTTACTTGCTGCTTTTGCACAGTTTTGATTTCTTGTATACAAATGTGATTGTGATACATTGTCAGTGTTCCCGAAGAATAATGCTAAATAGGTTTCCTTTATTTTACTTAATTCTCCAACATCCTGGACTGTTTACATTCATCTAGGTCAGACTTCCTGATGATTTACCTCACTCTTCATTTTTCATGTTTCAGGATTTTCTGCCCAAAAGACAAATACTAAGTTTTGGCAAGAATCCTGATACACTGAAACCCAAATACATTGATGGTGGGAATGTAAAATTGTATGGACACTTTGCAAAAACAGTTTGCCACTTTGTTAATAGTTTACACTGGAACTTATCCCATAACCTAGAAATTCTACTCTTAGGGATCTACATAAAGATAGATGTCTGCAAAAGACATATGTGAATGTTCATGGCAGCATTAGTCATAATAACCCAAACTGCAAACAACCCCAAATTTCATCAACTGTTGCATGGAGAAACAAATATAGTATGCCATATGCAACTGAGTATTACTCACCAATAAAAAATAATAAGTTTTTTTAAGAATAAATTATTGATACAAGCTTCAACAAGGATGAACCTTAAAAACATTCTAAGCAAAGGAAGGCAGACATAAAAGACCACCTACTGTATATTTCAATGGATATGAAGTGGCCAGAAATGGCCAAATTATAGACAAAAAAAGCAGATCGGTAGCTGCTTGGGATGGGCAGTGATGAATATTAATTGTGAAGGGCCTAAGGGAAATTTGGATATTTAGAAAATGTCTTAAGACTAGATTGTATTGGGACACCTGGGTGGCTCAGTGGGTTAAGCCTCTGCCTTCAGCTCAGGTCAAGATCTCAAGGTCCAGGGATCGAGTCCCACATCAGGCTCTCTGCTCAGCGGGGAGCCTGCTTCCCCCTCTTTCTCTGCCTGCCTCTCTGCCTATTTGTGATTTCTCTCTCTGTCAAATGAATAAATAAAATCTTTAAGAAAAGACTGGATTGTATGGTGGTTGCACAACTGTAAACATTTACTAAAATTTGTAGATTTTCATACATTCAATGGGTGAAGTTTTGCATACAAATTATACCTCAATAAAATTCTTACATAACAAAGGACAGGAGGTGATTGGCAAATTTATTTTATATTTTGTTAACAGTGAAATGTTTTCTATTAAAAAAAAATGCATCCCATTTTTCAGGCTTCGAGTATGGCCATGGTTCCTTTTTATCCTGACGTGAGGTGTTTCTCTTCATCTCCATGGTTGCCAACATTTTTGTCTGTGGCTAGACATTAAAGTAGGTAGTCTCTGAGGATTCTTCCATCTCTGATTTTGTGGAATATTTCAAACTGGTTTTATTTTCTCCTATTTTATTTTATTTTAGTAATTTTATTTATTTTCTTTTAGTGTTCCAAGATTCATTGTTTATGTACCACACCCAGTGCTCCATGCAATATGTGTCCACCTTAATACCCACCACCAGGCTCACCCAACCTCTCACCCCCTTCCTTCCAAAACCCAAGAAACAAAAGTTTGTTTCTCAGAGTCCAAAGTCTCTCATGCTTCATCTCCTTCTCTGATTTATTCCAGTTCACATTTCCTTTCCTTCTCTTAATGTCCTTCCTACTACTCCTTATGCTCCACACATAAGTGAAACCATATGATAATTGAGTTTTTCTGCTTGGTTTATTTCATTCAGCATAATCTCCTCCAGTCCCGTCTATACTGATACAAAAGTTGGGTATTCATCCTTTCTCATGGAGGCGTAATATTCCATTGTATATATGGACCATATCTTCTTTATCCATTTGTCCGTTGAGGGCATGTTGGTTCTTTTCACAGTTTGGCAATTGTGGCCATTTCTGCTATAAACATTGGGGTACATATGGCCCTTCTTTTCACTACATCAGTATTTTGGGGGTAAATACCCAGTAGTGCAATTGCAAGATCATAGGGTAGCTCCATTTTTAATTTTTTAAGGAATCTCCACACTGTTTTCCAAAGTGGCTGCACCAACTTGCATTCCCACCAACAGCGTAAGAGGGTTTCCCTTTCTCCACAGCCTCTCCAACACTTGTTGTTTCCTGTCCTGTTAATTTTGGCCATTCTGACTGGTATAAGGTGGTATCTCAATGTGGTTTTGATTTAAATTTCCCTGATGACAAATGATGATGAACATTTTTTCATGTGTCTGTTAGCCATTTGTATGTCTTCTTTGGAGAAGTGTCTGTTCATGTCTTCTGCCCATTTTTTGACATGATTATCTTTTTTTTGGTTGTTGAATTTGAGTAGTTCTTTATATATCTTGGATATCAGCCCTTCGTCTGTAGTGTCATTTGCAAATATCCTCTCCCATTTTGTGGTTTGCCTCTTTGTTTTGTTGATTGTTTTCTTTGCTGTACAGAAGATTTTATTTTGATGAAGTTCCAACAGTTCATTTTTACATTTGTTTCCTTTGCCTTTGGAGATGTGTCTTGAACAAAGTTGCTGTGGCTGATGTCTAAGAGGTTACTGCCTATGTTCTCCTCTAGGACTTTGATAGATTCCTGCCTCATGTTGAAATCTTTCATCCATTTTGAATTTATCTTTGTGTATGGTGTAAGACAATGGTCGAGTTTCATTCTTCTGTATGTAGCTGTCCAATTTCCCCAGCACCATTTATTGAAGAAACTGTCTTTTTTCCACCTGGAAAAAAGCCGATATTTTTTCTGGCTTTGTTGAAGATTATTTGACATAGAGTTGAGGGTCCATATCTGGACTCTCTAATCTGTTCCATTGATCTATATGCCTGTTTTTGTGCCAGTACCATGCTGTCTTGGTGATCACAGCTTTGTAATAAAGCTTGAAATCAGATAATGTGATGCCTGCCATCTAATCTAAATACTCTAACAGCTAGGGTAAATGAGGCAGAAGATCAAATTAGTGATCTAAGAGACAAACTGATAGAAAAGAAGGATCAAGAAGAAGCTGGGAATAAACAGTTTATAAAATAGAATAGGGAAATAAATCATGCCATGAAACATTCTAATATCAAAATTATTGGGATCCCTGAGGGGGTGGAGAGAGGGAGAAGACTAGATGATATAGTTGAACAAATCCTGGATGAAAATTTCCCTGATCTAGGGAGTGCAACAAGTGTATGTGTCCTAGGGGCAGAGAGGACACCCCCCACCCCCAGATCAATGAGGCTAGAAAAAACTCCAGGCACATAATTGTGAAGTTCCCTAATCTTAAATTCAAAGAATATGTCTTAAGGGCAGCTAAGGAGAAGATATTCCTTAGGTATAGAGGGAGGACAATCAGAATAACATCAGACCTGTCCACAGAAACCTGGCAAGCCAGAAAGGGCTGGCAAGACATATTCAGGGCACTAAATGAGAAGAACATGCAGCCAAGAATACTTTATCCAGCAAAGGTAACATTCAAAATGGATGGAAAGATAAAGATCTGCCAAGACTGGGAAGGTTTAAAAGATTACATGACCACCAAGATGGCACTACAAGAAATATGAAGGGCGTGTTCTAAAAGAGGAAGGAACCCAAGAGTGACAGAGAACAGAAATTTACAGAGACAATCTATAGAAACAAGGACTTCACAGGCAGCATAATGCCAATAAAAACTTATCTTGTAATAGTCACTCTCAACGTGAATGCTCTAAATGCTCCCACTAAAGGTTGAAGACTGCATAAAATGACAGGACCCATCCATATGCTGTCTACAAGAGATGCATTTTGAATCTAAAGATACATTCAGACTGAAAGTGAAAGGATAGAGAACCATTTTTCATGCCAACAGGCCTCAAAGGAAAGCAGGGGTAGCGATTCTCATATCAGATCAATTAGATTTTAAGCTAAAGGCTGTAGTCAGAGATACAGAAGGACATTACATCATTCTTAAAGGGTCTATCCATGAAAAAGATCTAACAATTGTAAATATTTATGCCTCCAACATTGGAACAGTCAACTACATAAGCCAACTGTTAAGCAAAATTAAGTCGTATCAATATGAATACATTAATTGTAGGGGATCTTAACATTCCACTCTCAGCAATGGACAGATCATCTAGACAGAAAATCAACAAAGAGCTCTGAATGACACATTGAACCAGATGGACCTTATAGATTTATACAAAACATTCCACTCTAAAACAACAGAATACTCATTCTTCTTGAGTGGACATAGAACATTATCCAGAATACACTGCTAATAGAGGGTCACAAATCAGGGCTCAGCTGATACCAAAAGATTGAGATTACTCCCTGCATACTCTCAGATCACAAAATGCATTAAAACTGGAATTCAACCACAAGAAAAAGTTTGGAAGGAATTCACATACTTGGAAGCTAATGACCATCCTGCTCAAGAATGTTTGGATCAACCAGGAAAGCAAAGAAGAACTTAAACAATTCATAGAAACCAATGAGACTGAAGACACATTGGTCAAAAACCTATGGGATACGGCAAAGGTTGTTGTAAGGGGGAAATACATAGCCATCCAAGCCTCTCTCAAAACAATTGAAAAATCCCGAATACACCAACTCTCTTTTTACCCTAAAGAACTGGAAAATCAACAACAAATTAAGCCAACCTGCTGGGAGCCGGCCCCGGCAAGAGTCAAGGTTCCCAGAAAGTAGTGACGGAGTCGGCGATATGAGGAGACCAGACGCAAAGAGTGATGTGGGGATCTCCTGCAAACTGTGTCTCGGGCGCCTCTTACCACCGGGGACCAGCCTCAGCAGAGGTGTGGGTCCCGAACCATGGGATATCTGGCGGGCAAAATAATGGCACGGAAACAGAGATCTGATGCAAGCTGAAAGACCTGAGGTCAGTCAGGAGAGGCCTATGAAGCAGGCTCAGGCTCACACTCTGGCTCTCTAACTCTGGCTCTGGCCCTCTTGCTCTGCTTCTGTCTCTGCTTCTGTCTCTCTTGCTCTCTGTCTGCTTCTGTTTCTGTTGTTCTCTTTGCTTCTGTCTCTCTTGCTCTCTCTGCTTCTGTCTCTGTTGCTCTCTGCTTCTCATAGGCTCTCTGCCTTTTCCTTTGCCTCTGGCTCTGTGTTTGTCTCTCTTGACTGTCAAGGGCCCCAATCTTTTATTATTCAAAAGTGAGGAAGTTAGGTGGTGCAGTTATATCTTTAACTGCTTTTGCACCCACCCTAGAGACAGGATTAGTACTGTTACTGCAGGGTAGAGTGATTGCGTAAACTCACAGAAGTTGAGACCATTGAGGCAGAGGGATCAAGGAATACAAATAAGAGATACAGAGATATGATTACCAGGAGGAGGATTAAATGGAACTATGTGTCTTGGATAAACACACAAAGGACATATTGCCCTGGCCCACAGGGTATGTGGCTTTCTGGATTCTAGGTGGGGAAAGCCCAGAGGGGATTTCATTCACATTCACAGGTACCTCCACCAAAGTTTCTGGTGGCTTGGGAGGGGCGGATCATGCACTGTCTCCACACCAACCCTACACACAAGATGGGAAATAATTAAGATCAGAGAAGAGATTAATGAGTTAGAAACTAGAGATGCAGTAGAACACATCAACAAAACAAGAAGCTGGTTCTTTGAAATATCAATACACTACTGGCCAAGCTAATCCTATTTGAAAAGAGAGAGGACCCAAATTAATAAAACTATGAATGAAAGTGGAGAGATCATGACTAACACCAAGGAAATATAAACAGTCATCCAAAATTATTACCAACAGTTATATGCCAATAAGTTTAACAACATAGAATAAATGGGTGCATTCCTGGAAACCTATACCCTTCCAAGACTGAAACAAGAATAAATTGACAACCTGAATAGAACAATCTCTAGTAACGAGATTGAAGCAGTGATCAAAAACCTCCCAAAAAAACAAGAGCCCAGGACCTCACATATTTCCTGGGGAATTCTACCAAACATCAAAGAAGAAATAATACCTATTCTCCTGAAGCTGTTTGAAGAAATAGGAACAGAAGGAAAACTTCCATACTCTGTCTATGAAGTCAACATTATTTTGATCTCCAAACTAGGCAAGGAGCCCATCACAAAGGAGAATTTCAGACCAATATCCCTGATGAATATGGATGTCAAGATTCTCAACAAGATCCAACAGTACATTAAGAAGACCAGGTGGGATTTATCCCTGGAATGCAAGGATGGTTCAACATTTGTAAATCAATAAGTGTGATAGAACTAATCAATAAGAGAAGAGAGAAGAGCTACATGGTCTACTCAATTGATGCAGAAAAAGCCTTTGACAAAATACAGCATCCATTCCTGATTAATACTCTTCAAAGTATAGGGGTAAAGGAAACATTCCTCAACTTCATAAAATCAATCTATGACAAACCCACAGCAAGTATCATTCTCAATGGGAAGGCACAAGACAAGGATGCCCACTCTTGCCACTGTTGTTCAACATAGTACTAGAAGTCCTAGCAACAGCAGACAACAAAAAGAAATAAAATGTATTCAAATTGGCAAAGAAGAAATCAAACTCTCTCTCTTTGCAGATGACATGATACTTTATATGGAAAATCCAAAAGACCCCCAAACTACTAGAACTCATACAGCAATTCAGTAATGTGGCAGGATACAAAATCAATGCACAGACATCAGTTGTCTTTCTTATATGCTAACAATGAAAATATAGAAAGGGAAATTAGAGAATTGATTCTATTTACTATAGCACCAAAAACCATAAGATACTTTGGAATGAACCTAACCAATGAGGTAAAGGATCTGTACTTGAGGAACTACAGAACACTCATGAAAGAAATTGAAGAAGACAAAAAAAGATGGAAAAGCATTCTATGCTCATGGATAGGAAGAATAAATGTTGTTAAAACATCTATACTGCCCAGAGAAATCTACATGTTCAATGCCATCCTGATAAAAATTCCACCAGCAATTTTCAAAGTGCTGGAACAAACAATCTTAAAATTTCTGTGGAACCAGAAAAGACCCTGAGTTGCTAAAGAAATGTTGAAAAGAAAAACAAAGCTGGGAGCATCTCCTTCTCTTCTTGATCTGTGTGTTAGACTCAGTCAGCAAGCAAATTTGCTACATCTTGCCTCTGTTGCCAGCTCAGGATTTGGAATAGACCATCTTGTACTTTTCCTACTAAATCAAGTACCTTCAGGTAAGATACTTAATCTAAGTTTCACCATGCATATAAGCTGGGCACAGCTGCCTAAAAATTGAGCAAGATTCAGCCAATTTATTTTAAGTGAGTATGATCATTTTTAAACTTATTTTTACATTAAAGATAATTTTACTGGGCAAATTTAGCTTACCCACACATAAATGGCACCACTAAAAGGAAAGCAGAATAGATTTTTGCCTACCAGGGCTTGTTGGTCTAGCTCATGGGCTAGAGTATAATATTAGAAGTCCAGAAATCATGGGTTGGAACATATAGATTTATTCTGTTTTCTTTGCTGATCCTTACTTTTTTTGGCTATAGACAAAATGTCCTTGTAAAGTACTGAAGGGATAATTTTTGAAACTCTATTAGACTTGTATTTGGTAGTTAACAGATTAATGCTTCTCAAATGATTTAGTGTGCATATAGATCAGCTAGGAAGCTTGCCAGTGCTGGATTGTGGACCACACTCTGAGTAGCAAGGTGTTGGAAGGGAAACAGAAACTGTGGAAAGAAAGAAGTTACAGAGAACTGTCTTGCTTTGATGGTAATGAGAACCAGTCTGCAAAAGGAGTAAGATGCCTGGCTGTAGTCAATTCTCCATCAGTGAAGGTGGTCACACAGAGGCTGGCAGGCAGGTAATAGAAGGAATTATATAGACCAGAAGACTCCAAGTGTCTTCTCTCATTGTGAGGATGCACACTTAATCTGCAATTAGAATCTCTCTGACGTGAAATGTATATTTACCCATATATTCCTACGGAATTATTTATAATAATTTTCATACTCATCATAATAATTTTTTGGACTGTGCTTCCCTTGAGTGTGACCACTGTATTACAAGTATGAGTTTATTAGTGATGTGCCCCAGTCTTGACTCCTTATTTTCCTAGATCACAAAGTATTAGTCCTGTCTTCTTGTTCCTCTTGTTCTAGAAGGGCCTGGTTTGCTGTGCAGCTCTTGTAGCTGAATGGGGACAGAAGGCCACAGTCATCTTTCTCAGTAGAGCCTTGCCCATGAGAGTGGGAACACAGGCCTCTAGATTCAATACATATCCTCCAGCTCAACTTTCTTTTTTATCTTGAATATGACATTTGGGATAATTACACAGATAAGCAAAGATACCTAAGTCTCAATGAACTATTGATATTGCCATGATTTATTAGAATGTAATAAAACAAGTCTCATTGGATAATATAATGAAGATGGATGGAGGTAGGAGAACAGTCAGAAATGCAGGATAAATTAATATAAAAAGCTAATTATATTGTTGCACAGTTAGAGGTCCATCAGGCTGCCTGACGAATAGCAACTTTAAAAATAAGCCTTGGGGCACCGGGGTGGCTCAGTTGGTTAAGTGTTTGCCTTTGGCTCCCATTATGATCCCAGGGTCCAGGAATTTAGTCCTGAGTTGGGTTACCTGCTCAGTGGGGAATCTACTTCTCACTCTGCCCCTTCCCCCAGCTTATGTTCTCTCTCTCTCTCTCTCTCTCTCTCTCTCTCTCTCTCTCTCTCTTACTCTCTGTCTCTCTGTACAATGATATATAATATATTTAAAATAATAAAATATTTTTAAAATAATAAGTAATATCTTAAAAAAAATAAAATAAGCCTTAAACACATAGGTTCAATGGTAGGAGGCCTCAAGAGGAGTGATAAGTAACCAGAACTCTAAACTATAAGTGGAAGGTAGCAAGGTACAATTGGAGTGAGGTGGATGGTGGGGTGGGGAAGATCTGAGCACTGGGAACTACATCAAGTGGGCAACACTATGATGGGTTCTAGGTATGCTACAGGAAAAAATACCTCCCCCCAATTCAATCAAGTGTGACAAAATGTTAAGAGCCCCTACTCACTCTTTGTGATTCGATAAAAATAGGACTACAATAATGTATTCTTTGTCATTACTTTCCTCCTATGAGTCACCTGATTCTCCCTACCATGCCATCCCTGTAGGTGCATTAGCCACTTACTGGCCACTCATCTTGTTTGATGTGGGCTTCCCAAGTTTTCCATCACCTCTTCCTGGAATGCTCTCCCTCTGTCTTTGTTTCTGGACAGCTCCCTTTTCTCTCCAAGGTCCATAGAAGGTTAATAAAATACTTGAACAAGGAATGGTGTATTAGTCAACTTGACTGCCATTTCAAGATGCCACAGTCTGGGTGGTTCATATAACAGACATTTATTTTCTTCCAGTTCTGGAGTTTGGAAGTCCAAGTTCAAGGTGCCAGCAAGATTGGTTTCTGGAGGCCTCTCTCCCTAGCTTACAGACAGCTACCTTCTCACTGTGTCTTTACTGGGCTTTCTTCTGAGAGATCTCTGGTGTATCGTCCTCTTCATATAAGAGCATCAGTCCTATTGGATTATGGCCACCCCTTATGACCCAATTTAACCTTAATTACCACCTTAAAGGCCCCATATCCAAGTGAATCACTTTGGGGGTTAAGGCTTCAGTATATGAATGTTGGCGGACACAGTTCAGTTTATGACAGATGGAGAGTTCACATGGTGTTTGGGCACAGGAGGACTGTGTTGTGTTAGAGTTGATGGTGTGGCTTTATACTCAATAGCATTATATCTGTTTGAGGACAGAACTAGAATTTTAAACTAGATTCTTGAACACCTGTGAAGTTCCTACAGGGTTGAAGCAAGAAATAACTGTCTTCACAGTCAAAAATATTTCTTGACTAGAATAAGAGGTTATCTATGAAGAAAGCCAGTGTCTTATTCAGCGGGTATCCAACTGATGTATTATTTGAACTTGGGACTTGATGGTAGAAAATAAAAATTGATTCTCCACCCTGACTTCCAGAGAAGAGTATCTTTCCAAAGTGGCTCTCCCTCTGAAAGTTAGAAGCTTTTGTAAGGTCTGTAATTTCTTTCTCTTTATTTAATCACACCTCAGTCTCCCCTACCTTAGAGGAAAAAAAAATATGTCGAGACAAAATGAGACAATTTTGGGACATTGATGCTGTGTATGTGTTTAAATAACCTATCACAAATACTTGAATGACTTCCTCACAGCAAAAATTAAATATATTCAAGGAGTTCAATAGTGGGGCTTCAGAGAAGAATTAAAAGGGGGCTAGAAACTCTTCTATATGAGGCAATGGAATGAACACTTTACATTTCTTCCAGTGCAATTCTTATCTGTTAAACATGCTGTGTCATGGGTTAATATAACACAGCATTTTCATTGTTCAAAATGTCCTCTTATTTGGATCATGTCTCAATTTTTTTTCTGAGATAGTATTCTTTTTTAATTTAATTTTATTTTTTCAGTATTCCAAGATTCATTGTTTATACCCCAAACCTAGTGCTCCATGTAATGCGTGCCCTCAGTACCCACCACCAGGATTTCCTATCCCCCACCTCCTTCCTTCCAAGACCCTTAGTTTGTTTCTGAATCCAAAGTCTCTCATATTTCGTTTCTCTCCCCGAATTACCCTACTTCTCATTTCCTTTCCTTATCCTACTGTCCTCTATATTACCCTATGCACCACATGTAAGTGAAACCATGTGATACTTGACTTTCTCTATTTGGCTTATTTCACTCAGCATAATCTCTTCCAATCCAGTCCATGTTACTACAAAAGTTGGATATTCATCCTTTCTGATGGAGGTATAGTATTCCATTGTATATATGTACCACATCTTCTTTATCCATTCATCTGTTGAAGGGCACCTTGGCTCTTTCCACAGTTTGGCAATTGTGCCCATTGCTGCGATGAACATTGGGGTACACATGGCCCTTCTTTTCACTACATCTGTATCTTTGGGGTAAATGCCCAGTAGTGCAATTGCAGGGTCATAGGGTGGCTCTATTTTTAATTTTTTAAGGAATTTCCACACTGTTTTCCAAAGTGGCTACACCAACTTGCATTCCCACCAACAGTGTAAGAGAGTTCCCCTTTTTCCACAGCCTCTCCAACACTTGTTGTTTCCTGTCTTGTTAATTTTGACCATTCTGACTGCTGTAAGGTGGTGTCTCAATGTAGTTTTGATTTGAATTTCCCTGATAGCTAGTGGTAATGAACATTTTTTTCATGTGTCTGTTAGCCATTTGTATATCTTCTATGGAGAAGTGCCTCTTCATGTCTCCTGCCCATTTTTGGATGTGTTCATTTTCTTTTTGGATGTTGAGTTTGAGTAGTTCTTTATAGATCTGAGATATCAGCCCTTTGTTTGTAGTGTCATTTGCAAATATCCTCTCCCATTCTGTGGGTTGCCTCTTTGTTTTGTTGACTGTTTCATTTGCTGTGCAAAAGCTTTTTATTTTGATGAAGTCCTAAAAGTTTATTTTTGCTTTTGTCTCGTTTGCCTTTGGAGACGTGTCTTGAAAGAAGTTGCTGTGGCCGATGTCAAAGAGGTTACTGCCTATGTTCTTTTCCAGGATTTTGATGGATTCCTGCCTCACATTGTGGTCTTTCATCCATTTTGAGTTTGCCTTTGTGTGTGGTGTAAGAGAATGGTCTATCTTCATTTTCCTATACATAGCTGTCCAATTTTCCCAGCACCATTTATTGAAGAGACTGTCTTTTTTCCACTGGATATTTTTTCCTGCTTTGTCACAGATTATTTGCCCATAGATTTGTGGGTCCATATGTGGGCTCTCCACTCTGTTCCATTGGTCTATTTCTCTGTTTTTGTGCCACTACCATGCTGTCTTGGTGATCACAGCTTTGAAAAATCCCAAATACAACAATTATCATTACACCTTAAAGAATTGAAAGATCAACAACAAATTAAACCAACCCCACACACAAGACAGGAAATAATTAAGGAAATAATTAACAAACTCATCCAAAAGAAAAGGGAGAAGACCCAAATTAGTAAAATTATGAATGAAGGGGAGATATCATGACCAACACCAAGGAAATAGAAACAATTATCAGAAATTCCTATCAACAATTATATGCCAATAAGTTTAACAACCTAGAAGATATGGATACATTCCTGGAAACCTATAAACTTTCAAGACTGAAACAGGAATAAATTGACAATCTGAATAGACCTATATCTAGTAACAAGATTGAAGCAGTGATCAAAACCTCCCAAAACACTAGGGCTCAGGACCAGACAGATTCCCTGGGGAATTCTACCAAATATTCAAAGAATAACACCTATTCTCATGAAGCTGTTTCAAAAAATAGAAACAGAAGGAAAACTTCCAGACTCTTTCTATGAAGCCAGCATTACTCTAATCCCCAAACCAGACAAAGACCCCATCAAAAAGGAGAACTTCAGACCAACATCTCTGATGAATATGGATGACAAG
>PITA01022532.1:0-30190 GCA_004023965.1 Spilogale gracilis | reverse complement strand
TAACCTGGAGGACAGTGGGTGAAGGAAAGCAAATGGGAACTAGGGTAATCCAGGGAGGGAAACGAAACAACAGAGACTTTGGACACAGAAACAAACTGAGGGACTTGGAGGGAGGGGGATGGAGGGATGGGAGAGCCTGGTGGTGGGTACTGGGGACACCTAAAGC
The DNA here is from genome assembly GCA_004023965.1 of Spilogale gracilis. NCBI lineage: Eukaryota > Metazoa > Chordata > Mammalia > Carnivora > Mephitidae > Spilogale > Spilogale gracilis. The sequence goes on along the minus strand of PITA01022532.1, from coordinate 30,024 downwards.
GTGGAGCACTGGGTGTGGGGAATGGGGAATGAATCTTGGAACACTGGAAAAAAAAATTTAAGTAATAAAAAAAAAAATAAAATAAAAAAAAAGATTCCAGTAAGGAATGACAGGGATGCCAGCCCATGGGTCTCGACACTGACGGTGGATATTGGGGAACACAAGAGCATAACTACTGTGTCTACAGTCTCAGGGTCCCTCCCTTAACCCTGCATGTTCTGGGAAGATGGGGATATTACCACTCTTAGGAGGAAACAAGGACGTTGCATAGAAGGAGAGCAAAAGAAGGCTAAATATAAAAGAAAGAAAATGAGGATGAAATCAGGAAGAGAGAGAAATGAAGATAAAGATGCTGATGGTGCCATAGAAGGAGGAGCCGCCTCCCTACCGGGCCCTGTTCTGAGTGCTCCCCGTGTTAACTCCCTCAGTCCTCACCACAACTCTGTGAGGGGACCACACTCCAGTCCCTGTTTTACAGACAACAGAACTGAGGCCCAAAGAGGTTAAGTAACTTGCCTCTGGTCACATATCTCGATGTTTAGAGCTGGGTCAAGGAAGTGAAGAAGAAAGAGGGAGAGAGGTTTATGGTATCAACTTATATTTTGCTTTCTTTCTGAACTGAAGTTCTGCCCTTTGACCCACCCAGTGAATCAGCCAAAAGATGTACCAGGCATGACAGCCCAGGTTCTGTTCTGAGCACTGGGGACTGATGATCAAGGCAGATTCCCTGCCCAATGCAAGGTGGGGAGAGACACTGACTGAGCAGCTCCCCTGTCCCTGGAGTCAGGATGCTCTGCCCTCCCCCAGGCTACGGGCTGAGTACCCAGGCCACTCTGGCTGGCGCGTGCCTCCAGTGTCCTGGGATTCTGGGTCCCCAGGAGGGAGCCCCTTCTCCCCCGTCCCACCAGCCGACTCCCCTCGCTGCCCTGGGCCCACCTGTTCCTCACTTCCCTCGATTTGACCTCTCCCTCTTGTAGGTCAGCCAGGATGGCAAAGCCCTGCTGGATGTGCTGCAGCGGCCCCTGAGTCCCGGGAACTCTGAGTCTCTCACGGCCACCGCCAACTACTCCAAAGCAGTGCACCAGGTTCTGGACGTGGTGCACGAGGTGCTGCACCACCAGCGGCGGCTCGAGAGCATCTGGCAGCACCGCAAGGTGCGGCTCCACCAGCGGCTGCAGCTCTGCGTCTTCCAGCAGGACGTGCAACAGGTAACAGGCCGTCCCCCCATCTCCCGGGGGAACATCCGACCCTAGAGGATCAGGCCTGGGAGCTCCTGATACCTGGGGAAAAGAGGGCCATTCAGCCCCAACTGCCCCCCACCTCCATACACATACACCGTCTGGACTTCCTGCCTATGCAGCCTGGTGGGCCTGCTCCCTCTCTGGGGTGGGGAATGGGGCTCCGCCCAACACAGACTGCTTCCTTGTGGTTACATGGCAGAGTTTTCTCTGGGGGAGAACTTGACCCTCACTAGGGCGGGAACTTCTAGATGAGTCCAGGGCCGGGGGGTGGGGGAGGGTTGTCTGAGCATTGTCAGTGTTGGACAGTGCAGCGTGAGCTCCCTTCTCAATTGGGGATCAGGTGATCTGCTGAAGCTGGGGTGTGGTTGGGGTACAGGACCTTTAGGGGATTCTTCAGCCAGGCTTTACTTGGAAATGAGACTGAAAACATGGGCTATTAATGATTAGAGGTTATTTCTGGCTTAATCTTTCTTTCTGCATTATTATACCAGTCACAGCTTTTCCCTTTACCTTGAATAATAGTGAAATGGTTATGTTTCAACCATGAAAGGAAAACCTTGCCACAAATACCTTTTTGAATGAAGTAGCCCATTCTTTTTCCCTCGTACTTTCTCTGTCTATCTCCTTGGGGACCCCTGGGAGCTTCGCTCTGGTGTGGATATTCTGGGGCATGGGGGCTGATGAGGGCTGGAGACTGAAGTTGGGGCCCAATATCACCTCCCTGCTGATTTCACTGCTAGAGACAACGGTGGGGACACTGATGCTGGCAGACTTTATTGTGCCCAACACATGATTTCAGGTTCGTATCTATAAAATGACGTTTCACATTCCTTCTGTACTCTCTGTGGGATTGGCCAGTTGTAATCAAAAAGTGTATTGAAATACATATGGACGGGACATAAGCTGGACAGGTCTTTGCAATGTGGTCCAAAGACCACAGCTGCTGTTGGGAGGGGCCCTAGTGCTGGGTGCCCCGAGATGGGCAGGGAGAGCAGGGCATCCTGTCACTGGCTGTGACACCCTCTGGGAGGGGCCCCAGTGCTGGGTGCCCCAAGATGGGCAGGGAGAGCAGGGCATCCTGTCACTGGCTGTGACACCCTCTGGGAGGGGTTCGCCATGTGACCAGTCCTGGGAGTAGACAGGTCTTCAAGAGTGTTTCCAAGTCTTGGGCTGCCCTAACTTTGTTGCAAGCACCCCACCCTGCCACCCCCAGCTGGGGCAAGAGATTGAGTCATCAGAGGCAGCACCTCAGCCTCAGGAGAGATGGGCACTTACATGCTGGCCCCAGCTCCCAAGCCCTTGTGGGGCCTCCCAGGAATGGAGAAGCAAATGCATCCATTGCCCACTCCTGCCATCTGGAACTGTCCAGATAAATACATTATCCCGGAGCACAAGGGAGCACAGAGTCCTTCTGTGATTGAGACAGAGTGAGGTGCCAGCCTCCGGAGGCACACGTGGGGCTGTGACTGTTTCAGGGAATGTGGAGTGACTCATGGAGGTAACCTGGCTACAGGTTGTGCCGTGTCCTTGGTGCGCCCTTTGCCCTCCCGCTGGTCCCACGGCTGTTGTCCCAGGGTGGGTGCTGGAGAGGGGGCAGAGGGGTTGTGAGAGGGGCAGGCCAAAGGCTTCCCCAGCAGGAAGGTGGCATCCAGACTTTTCCACAGGGAAGCTAGGAAGAAAGTATAGTAAAGCTACACCTGGGGCCATTCTACATCGTACCCTTTTTTTTTTTTTTAAGATTTTATTTATTTATTTATTTGACAGAGAGAGAAAGAGAGAGATCACAAGTAGGCAGAGAGGCAGGCAGAAACAGAGGAGGAAGCCCCCTGCTGAGCAGAGAGCCTGATGCGGGCCTCGATCCCAGGACCCTGAGATCATGACCTGAGCCAAAGGCAGAGGCTTTAAGCTACTGAGCCACCCAGGCACCCTCTACATCATACTCTTAAAAATGAGACTATTTCTGGAATTGAGATTCTGCCAATTCATCTCCAGCGTACCGATCACATTGTCAGCACTGAGGAAAAGCAAGTAAAATATTATAAGGTGAATGTGACAGTGTTGGATTTTCCATGAGGACCGAATCCCCCAGGCTGGTAATTGCATTGTTCTGTTTAGGATGTGTGACTCTCACTTCTGGAGCATAACTTCATTCCCCCGTTGTCCCACACAGGCTCCCACGCCCCATGTCAGGGACACTGGCCCAGAGGTGCACCAGCCGGTGTGGAGAAGCCAAGGCTGCCGAGTTGGTTGGTGGGTCTCCAGTGCTTCCTGATACCCAGTCAGTCATTGGTGCCCAGCAGGTGTCTGAGCTGGTGCTTCAGAGGCTTCTGGACATAAGGCACTCAACAGTTAGGGCGAAAGACTTGGACTTTGTTCTCCTGACTCCCTGAAAATTTATCTTTATCATCTTTATTTTGCATGTTTCATTTTATCGATTCCCTATCTCCTGAAGAGTAGAACCATGGCTGCTGCTTCTCTGTGCAGCTCACAACTCTTGGCTATATTTGACGTGAAGCCGGGTTCTCTTTATATTTGCTGGCTTGAGCTGAAATTATCATCAGAGGGCCCCCAGTTTCTGCTCCTGTGAGGTGAACACCGTTGAAGCCTCCCCTCAGGCCATGCAGTAGTTGCTCGTGAGTAGCTGGAATCTGCCTACAGGTGTAGTGATGGGACAGTCTTGAGGCTCCCAGGTGTTTACAGACAAGGTGGAGGATACAGGGACACGGCCTCAGTGCTCACGAAGTATGCTGGCGCTCATCAGTCATTTGGACAGCTCTGTCTTCTTCCGTGGGCCTGGAACTGCACTGCATCACGTGCTGGCAAGATGCCTGTTTTGTTAGGACGAGACGTACCCATTTGAAAATATAAAGAACAGTTTGACCGGAATATGCCATTCAGTATGCAGGGCGGTAGAGTATTGATGGAGCCATCATAGGCGGAGGCATGAGAAGTCAGAGTTGGGGTCTTGAGGGAGGAGAGAATCGACTGAACCATACAGTCCGGATCCAAGATTCTTGAGCACACTCGGGTTCCAGAGATGTTTACTCAGCAGCTTCAGTGGTGAGCTGGTGTGCAAGCTTCCGTGGCTGGAAGAATACAGAATTGGCACAAGAACTCCGGCCCTGCAGTCAGATCCCCAGAGCATAAATCCTATCATCAAGTCTTGGCTGTGTGATTGCACAAGTCATTTCACCTCTGCTTCATGACCTCTAAAATAGGAATGATCATAGTCCCTGTCTCAGCAGGATGAATGCGTGACCAGTACAAGGCTTAGCACCCAGGCGGCCTGCGGAGGGTAAGGCCTCCATTGGTATTGTCTGCTTCTTTAGTCACATCCTCTGAGTGGGACTTGGGCGCCCCCTGGTGCTCTTGATGTTGGGCCCCCAGCATGATTCTCCAGTTTGGACAACAGCGACTGCTTTGGGGGTCTGCAGAGTTCTGTTTCATTCAGTGATCAAACCTCAAAGCTGTCAGAGACCGGAAGGACCACCTAATCTAACCTAAACTATGAGGGAGGAACCTGAGGTCCAAAGATGTGAAATAACGTGGTTGTGACCGCACAGCTCCTCAATGTAGTGCCAGGACCGGAAGCTGAGTCCGCTGGCTCCCAGGCCAGGTAGCCTACAGAAAAGCCACACAAGAGAGGAGCCAGGCAGATCGAGAAGGAGAGCCGGGAGAGAGACAGGAAGCATTCATGCATGCTCCCGTAGAGAAGGGAAAGACAGACGGACACATGCACATAGCCCAGAATAGGGAAAGGAGGGAAACAAGAGACAGCCAATGGAGGCAGAGGAAGAAAGGGAGAGAGATTTGAAGACAGAGAACAGAGAAACTGACATCCTTGGGATGGGAAGGAAAGAGAAAGAGGAAGGAGAGGGAGGGACAGAAGACAGGAATGCCAGCTAGTGGAGGGAGAGGGCAGGACAGTGAGCTAGACCCTGCCTGCCTGCCTGCCTGCCTGCTTGCCCCATTGCCAGTTTCAGGCATAGTTTTTGCCCAAGTAAGAATATTTTTCCCATTAGAGGCCCAAATCAGAGTAAACAAGATGAAAGCCAAGGATAGACACCAGTGACAAAGAGATTCCACTGAATCCTCTGCAGTCAGAATTGGCCCTGGAACATCACCCTTGTGGTTGCTCTCCCTTGATTCTCAGCAGATGTGTTCAGGTCCCTCTTCCCTGCTGGACTTGAAGGCAGTGGAAATAAGTCTCTAAGGATCATGTTGGACTGATCATGAAGCGGCAGAAAGGTGTGGATGGGACACACCTGCTTTTGTATCACTGGTGGAATAATTTTCACTGCTATTGTTTTTCATGTTTAGAATGGTACTGAGCAAGAGCCAAAATGAGCACCCCATGACATCAGCCTATCTCCACTTCTGTCTCTTATCTTCCCCTAACTCCTCTGTGTTCCCAGAATGTAAGGGACTGCTTACCAGCCCAGTTAAACCTGATTTTGTGCTGAGAAGAAAAAGGAGTAGCTATATCCTTGGTCTTTCTTATTCCATTTTTTCTCTAGCCAGAACAGCTGTTTTTGAATACTCTCTATAAGCCATCTCGTTTTCTCTTCCTCTTTTTCTTCTCTCTCTGTTTTTTGCAAGAATGAACTGATGAAATGTTTTAGTACACCTCCTGTATGAAATGCCCTGTGCTGGGAGTTAGGTCCCTTGCTTGAGAGAAAACATATGGACCGAAGGATGCATGAAAAGTACATGACTGTCTGGGTTCAGAGTCAAAGAAGAATGTAACAATGGTCCGGTAGAGTCAGAGCCTGGAATGTTCCCTGTGGTTGGAGTGTGATGGCAGTAGTTCTTGGAGCTCAGACAGAGGAGACGAAGTTGGTGTCCCTGGGGAAGGCCAGGAAGCAGAGAGCTAAGTGGCAGCCAGGGGACAGGGAAAAGGGAGTCTAACTGGATGTCCACTCTTGGCAGAGAAGGGGGGAGGTAAGGCAGAAAGTGTGGTCTTGGTGGTGTGCATGGGACAGTGATGTTTGAAGCTCCAAGGCCCTCCCTTAAAAACAATGCCTTATAAGCAATCCAGTCAGGTGAGCTAGTGAGGGGAAATGCTGGCAGAATTTCTCAGGCTCAGTGACTTTCCCTTCTGAATGACTGTATTATTATTAAAGTGCATAGTTCCTGTACTACAAATGAATCTCATCTGTTTCTATCAGTTTTTCTGGAGTCTCACATGGAGAATTACAGGTTTTACTATGTCAACTCCTGCCTGCTAAAGAATATGTAAAAAGGATTTGAAAGTAATTTTTTTAAACTGCAGATATTCAGTCTTTTACTAGCTGTGGTGACTGTGCCCCCTTAATCATACTAAACCAGTTTGGACATTGTGTAATCCAATTAGCAGCTTTGCATAATAAAAGATGAGCTCTTTGCACACAGAATGGTTAGTTAGAAAAAACTGACCAAAATGATGATGAGTCTAGAAATGAACCCTTCCCCTTCTTATAAGAAAGGATTAAAGCATCTAGGAAGGAGAGTGGTCTGGGTGTAGTCCCAGAGAGATCAGGGAACAGACGCAAGGGAGAACCACCTGCAAAATTTGAAATGCCAACTGCTTACTTATTGGGTATGTGGCAGATAGGATCCAAACATCAGAGAGAAGGTTGGATTCCAACCCTGAAATTTTGTTACTGGAATTAACTGTGCCTATAAAAGTTGTGTGGTTTAAAGCTCAGGATTCATCATCTTTTTGAATACATATGATTGAGCATCTAATCTCTTCACTTGCCTTTTCTTATTTAATCTTCCCTCAGAGGGCAGGTGATAGTTTGGTTCCCATCTTACTGGGGAGAAGATTGAGGCTTAGAAAGGTTAAAGAAACTTGCCTAAGGTCCCACAACTAGTAGCAGAGTAAGGATTCAAATCCAAGTCCACCAGCATCTGGGTCCTGCTCTTAGCCTTTCTGCTACGCCACAGACACCATGCTAGGTGATGGGAATGTAGAGAGACTGGGCCCATTCCATCAGTTAGTGATAGAGTGTCATTGCTCGAAGAGCATGGTAGATTTCTTGGTCTCAGAGTATGAGACTTGCCCAAGGTCATGTAGCCCATAACTGAGATTCATCCTCAAACTGCTTGTCCAGTAAGACCCACAGGTAAGAAGACAAGTGATACTCATGCCCAAACAGTCTTACCCATCAGTTGCATCATTATAAAATTGCCTCTTACAGTTGTCTATCTCTGATACAAATTTCCCTAGAACAGATATTACCCATTCTTATTTATTTTTCTCAATCTTAACTCAGTGTTGCTGATGTTTTTCTTTGTAGTATGTATCTTGAATAATATCCACTTGCCCATGCTAGTGTTTAGTAGTAGTAAATTTTTCAATTAAGTTATTTGATAGTCATAATCCATTGAAATACATTCAAGTAGATGATGGGTTATTCTTTGGACAGTGTGAACACCGAGAAAGAAAGCAGGGTTGAGGCTCAGCTGCACCGAGGGAGATAGGGAGGGGAGAAGGGAAGGGTTCTGCTCATCACAGTTGCTTTCTGATTGCAGTGAAGGTAGGGAAACATCCTCAACGTTAACATCTCTGATGTTGCTGATCTTATAGGGAACATTCTATCACTCTCTCTGTTGTAGGAGGCTGGCACGAAGGGTATGTTCCCACCTTCTCCAAGTATTCCCTACCTAGAATTGGCAAGGTTGGGGACTGAGCTCTAGAGGCTTGCTTCAGACATGCTCAGACCCTCCTGCCTGGGCGTTTCTTGGGTTTCTAGTACCCCTCATACTCTATATTCCCCCCAAAAAACCTCTAATGCCCCATTCCTCTTTGCCCTACTTTCTGCCTTCTTGTCCACCCTTTCCTACCATGGTCTTTCTCTTGCTTCTTACTTTGATTTTCTGAATGCAGATTTGTCTCTGATTGAAGACGAGTCATTCCATGGTGGAGCACCTTCTAAGGAAGGACCTGGGCGCCTCCATCCCACAGGGCTGGGAGGCTACTGGGGCATGAGAGACAGTGAGAGGAAGTCCCTTCCCAGGGGTTACTGAGCCTCAGGGCTTTCTTGATCTACAGAAATTTCAAGTACTTTTAATATCCTCAGTACCTTTTTCTTATGTTAATGATTGAGAAGACAGCTACCATCCAGGGTCACTTCTTTCTGATAACCCCTATTTTCAACCTGTCCTTGACCTCAACACCTATGTCTGAAACCTTGGATACCAGACTAAAGAATAAAAGACTCACTTTGTGTCACCAGTGGGGAGCTAATCAAAGACGTGAGCAGAGGAAATAGGCTCTTAAAGTGAAGGTCTGAGGTGATTTGGTGCAGGTGAAAAGTCAAGTTGTAGCAGGAAGCTCCAGGGAGCCATGGTATTCCTGTGGCCAGAAAGCAGGAACCAGGGAATGAGGCAGGGGTAGATTTGAGAGAACAAGGGAGACGTTAGGTGCAAATGTAGGAACTATATTTTTCAAAGTATGGTCCTTGAACCCCTGGCATTAAATCATCTGGTCAGAGTGGGGAACTGGTTATAAATACAGATTACCTAGCTCTATTACATACTTTTTATCCAGAGTCTATGGGTAAGGTAGAGACTATCATCAGGGAAGAATGTCCTGTCCTCTTTTTGTGGGGGAAAGAATTGCTGTCTCCTCTTCTAGCTGAACTAAGAAGCAAATTGATATGAGACATTAACAAGAGAAAATCAAATTTAAAAAGTGTACATATGGGAAATCCATAGAGACATGGAAATTCCAACGACAGGCAAAATGAGGTATATATGTCATTCTGGACTAAGGAGAAGGGGTTAGGAGTCTGGGATTCCAGAGGAAAGGAAGTGTTTCACAGGGCCATAAGAAGAGCAGATGTTTCGTAATTAGATGTTTGCCCTGCCATACAGATGGGTCACTCAGATAAGATTTATCTTTGCTAATAACCCTTATTCTGGGAAAGACCTGCAATTTAGATTCTTCTGAGTTGTTCGGGGACAGTACAGAGTCTCTCTTGAGGCCACAAGGTCTCAAGTGCCTTTAGCTCAAAATAATCCACATGCCAAAGTAGTACTTCCATGGGGGGCGGAACCTTCTCACCTATGTTTTGAAAAGAACCCCAGGTGATTCATAAGCATTTTGAAGTTCCAGAACCTCTGACTTAAGAGATCTAAGCCTTGGTCAGGAGAAGTATCATGACACCATAGATAGGCATCCAGGCACCAGGGCAAGGAGAGTCTCTCTGGGGGGTGTCAAGGGCAAAGACAAGTTCCCATCACCACCCCAGCCCCAGCTCTGTTGGGAAGGCACAGGTGTGGACTGGCTGGGAGTGGAGGGCTGCAGGGTGGAGGCAGCTGAAACTTTGGGGCTGCGGGTTTCCTGGCCAGCTTCTCCCCAGCATTGATCTGTCAGGTGAAGGGACCACAACTCTCAGGAGAAGGAGAACAGATACCTGCTAATGAGTTTCAGCTGATGCCTCTCAGAAAAATGATGGCTTCTCTTGCCATAGCATGATTGTTCCAAAGAAGGGGCAGAAAATGCCCAGAAAATGACTTGGGCATTTCAAGGACTGCCTCTATGTTGTCCAGGCTCAGGTGATGGGAGTGGGAGTTGCTTACATTGTGTGAGCCTCTCCTCTTTGGGACTAGCATTCACTGTGCTGTTGCAGGAGAAGGAAATCATGCTATGAGGAACCTTCCTGGGTACTCTTACTTGTTGTGTGTACTGGAGCACTTAACAGAACAAAATGTTTGTGGACAGCTGATTGTGTGTGTTCTTTTTCACTGGTCTCAGGATAATGGCTTTTCGAGGACCAAGGAGGCTGCCGGATGGGGGGAGTTGCTGAAAGCAAAGAGATCTTCAGTTTACTTAAAACGACAAAAATTTCCTGCTCGTTTTACTATGGATCAAACAAAGACACAGGCTGAGTAACCTGTCTCGAATTAGATGATTGATCAGAGGGAGCCAAATGAGGGAATCAGAGAGTTGGGATTCTGATTCCACATGTGTCTGTAAATTGTCTCCATTTCCTTTAATCACACAGGAAGTTCTCAACTCAGATGGGATGAGTTCATTCACTCATTTATTCAGCAAATGCTCTCTGAGAGCCCAGCTGTGAACCAAACAAAGCCTCTGCCCACGTGGAGCTTACATTCAGGAGGTAGAAAGAAAACACCACCACAAATGCGTGGAAATGTAATATGTCATAGAGTGATAGCCAGTAATGTCTGAGCAGGAAGCTGAAGGAATAAGCTGGGGGGATGTGCTTAAGAAGAGGTTCCAGGCATGTGACATGGGATCTACAAAGTCCTTGACACCAGAAGGAGCTGGGTGCATACCCAAAAATGGATGAATGGCCAAAGTGGCTGTTGAATAGAGAGAGAGCAGGACAAAAGGTTAAGAAGTTTGAAGAAAAGGGTCCAGATCAAAACAGATCTTACAAGCTATGAAGAGCATTCAGATTTTCTAAGTGTGGTAGGAAACAATGGTAGAGATTTTAGTAAAGGGAATGTCGTGAATTGATTTATGTTTAAGGAAATAGGTCTGGCTGGGGTGCCTGGGTGGCTCAGTCAATTAAGGGTCTGTCTTTGGCTGGGGTCATGATCTCTGGGTCCTAGGATCAAGCCCTGATTTGGCTCTGCACTCAGGGGGGAGTTTGCTTCTCCTTCTTCCTCTGCCCCTCCCCTGCTCATGTTCTCTCTCTCTCTCTCTCTCTCTCTCTCTCTCTCTCTCTCAAATAAGTAAATCTTTTTTAAAAAATTAAAAAACTAGGTTCGGCTAATGAGTAGATGGTAATGTCACGAGTCTAAGGAAGAAGACCACTTAGAGGGCAAGGGAGGGAAGATGGTGGCTTGGACTGGTTGTAGTTGTGGTGGGAACAGTGTACAAGAAAGAGTTAATAAGAAAGACTCTCAGGGGGCACCTGGGTGACTCAGTTGCAGTGCCCTCAGCTCAGGTCATGATCCTGGAGTCCCAGGATCGAGTCCTACATCGGGCTTCCAGCTCCATGGGGAGTCTGCTTCTCCCTCTGACCTTCTCCCCTCTCATGCTCTCTCTCACTCTCTCTCTCTCTCTCAAATAAATAAATAAAATCTTTTAAAAAAAAAAAGACTCTCAGGCTTGGAGCTAAGCAGTGGGGTGAGATAACACAGAGGTGATGAGGCGATGCCCTGGCCTAGAGCTTAACAAGAACAAACCCTCTGCAGACAATAATCTCTCCCTCTGAGGAAGGGAGGTGCTATACCCTCCATATGAAAAAATAATGAACACTACATCAAAAACTGATGATGTCCTGTATGGTGACTAACACAAAATAATAAAATAAAAGAAATAAATTAAAAATTAAAAAATAATGAAATATTTGAGTTGAAGAAGACTTCAGGAGATGGTCTGATCCAGCATTTTCATTTGAGGTGGTGAGGTCCAGAGAGGGGAAGGTGCACATCCAGCAGGGTCACAGCTGGGTAGGCACAGGGCTGGGACCAGAGCCCAGGTTCCTCTCGATCCCAAGGACGGTGTCTATAAGTTATGCTGATCATGATGGGGCCACATTTTACTGATGCTTTAGGAGCCCAAAATACTTTTATATGTAGGTAGAACTTAGATTTGAACTGAAAACTTCAAAGGTGGATATCTTGAAGTGCAGGGGCCTTCTGCATTGGACTGAATGACCCTGTGGGTTTCCTCTAATACTAAGATTCTATCCCATTAGAAAAGCCAAAAAAATCAAGTGTCCCAGGACAGCAAGCAGGTAGGCCCTCAATTTTTCTCCCATTAACTCAATTGCGTTCGTGGCGACTGTTCAGAAAAAATATTAATAATTCTTTTCAAAAGGACTTTTTCTCTTCCCCTTAGCAGCTAGAAAGGACTGACTTGTACCCTGAGAAGTGCCCTGCATTGACTCTGTGTTCGTTGGAATAAACACAGTTAGATGAGGAAGAAAGGGGGCGATTAAGGAATTATGTATAATGACTGTTAGATTGGCTCCCGCATCCGTTCAGGATGTGAGCTTCTCTCTTGGCAAAGACTGTTCTGGAAAGGGACTCCTTTCTGATTGAGTTGGGGCATGAGAAAGGAAGAAGAGCTTTACAAATGTTTTTTAAGACTGCCTGCCTGCAGTGGTGGCCGGAGCTCCAGAGATTTCTGTTCCCAACGACAGGGCTCAGATCTGGTCCCCTCCTGAATGAAGAGGCACAGCTTCTCTCTAGATGGTGGGACAGGTGCTTCAGCCACATTTGCACTTGACAGCTCATGGCTATAAGGCTGTAAGCGTTCTCTGGCTATCTCCTGCATGTGCAGTGCTGGCAGGGTGCAGGCGGCGGGACAGCTGGTGGAAGGGTAGCATACAGCAGTGAAAACCCCGAGCTCCTTGGGCTCGAGGACTAAACACCCGCTGAGTGGGGCAGTGGAGACGGTGGAGACACACAAGAGGAGACCTCTGGGTGCAGACTGAGAGAGGGAAGAAGGGGATCATGGAGCTGACACATTCACCCCAAAGCTATGTGGTGGGGATGGGGATGAGCAGGAGTTGAGTGCCGTTCAACACGTCGTAACAAACCACGCTGTGCTGTGAGTCTGGGAATCACAAGGAGGTCAGTCTAGTGGGAGAGACGGGCCTGGAGGCAGTAATTGTGGTTGGAACAGAATCAGGGAACAGCAACACCACCCCAGCCTGGGTGATTAAAGAGAAGTCTTCCCAGAACTAGTGATTTTGAGATGGTGCTTAAAGGATGAGTAGGAAGGAGGCTGGGAGGCAGAGAGAGGGAGGAGGAAGGATATGGACATTTCAAGTGAAGTTAAAAGTAGTGAAAGCAGAACTCAGGAAGCAAGAAGCAGTTTTGGGGGGTATTCAGGCGTGAGGCTGGCACTCACTGGTGGTGGGGTTGCAAGTGAGTGGGGTGGCCACAGAGGATTTTGCATGCCAGATTAAGGGGCACCCCAAAAACTATGTCCAGTGAAATGCCTTATCAAGAATGTGCCAGTTAATTCAATTTAAGCCTAAGTTTGTGTTTTTCAAATGGATTTTGTGTCCCTAATTTATTAATTTTAGGATCCAACTCTATTAACAACTTATAACTTATTTTTAAACCTGAGTGTATAAAATTGCTCCTTTGAAACTAAGGGTACATCTTGCCAGAATCAGATTGACAACTACTTCCCACTCAAGTTCACAGGCAAAACTGTCATTTATCAGACCCAGAGCGTGAGTATGAAAATGGAAAGAAAACATGAAGAATCCGTTATCTCTGTGCTGTCCTTCATAACTCATTTGCTTCTGCACTAGTGACCAGGTCCTCCTTCCACACCATTATTCAAGCCATGCCCCATGGGGTCAGTCTTCCACCTGCCTCTCTATTGCCCCCTTATCTAACCACCAAATCCTGGCCATTCTCTCCTCCAAATATTACTCACACCTGTCTCTGCACAGATACTGCCATAGGGCTTATCTGAGCCACCACCACCTTCTGTCAGGATTTCTGCAGTAACATCCTGTTGCCCCACCTCTTGCCTACCTCCGATTCTCTGCAAAGCAAAAGTAGTAACTGTTAAATGCAGGTCTTTCTTCTTGCAGCAGTCCTTCTTGCAGTGGCCATTAGGGCAAGCCCTGGAATCTGGGCACACCAGGGCTCAGATGTCTGGTTCCTGCCCTCTCTGGGCTCATTACCCACCCACCGCTACTCACGCCATGCTGATGTTTTTCCTTCCTCACTTGGTTAAGCCCTACTCTCCCTCAGCCCCCAGCTGCACCCTTACTTCTTCAGAGAAGCCTTCCCTGACTGTGGGTACTTTCCCCATCGCGACTGATGACCAACTGTATGGTCTCCTGTGTGGTGCCCATTCCCAACATAGACTGAATTCCCAGAGTCAGGACCCTGTCTGCCTTGTTGAATACTGCATCTCAGGCTGTTTTAGTGCCCAGCACTGGGGCACAATGAGACTAATAATTATCTGTCTGAATCCAGGGACATTCACATCCCACATGTGCATCTTCACTCCCTGAAGAACCCACAGGCAGAAACTAAAGAATAAAACATGTTGGAAACACTTGAAAAGCAATTCAAAGTCATTAATAGGTATTATTAACTATCCTCCTGTCCTGTCTTGACTAAAATTGATCATTGATTATTTTAAATAAAATTTTGTAGATGAGAGAAGTTAAACAGGGATAGCTAATGAGGGGTACCTTGACAGATGCATACACTTCAGTGGGGTTCCAGGGATTTGGCTAGAAATGCAGTTTAGTCTTCAACCAGTGATGTCCCGAGTCTGAGATACACCAGAAACTATGGGATATCCAGCTCGCCAATGCTGCACATTAATTTGTGGGATATAATGTAATTATCAGGCACTGTTGGTATCTGCTCATTTCTCCAGGGGCGAAGCTAGATTGTACTTCCAAAATTGGGGGACATGGAATCAGGGTTAAGAGAGCATGGGGTCTAAATGTGTGTCAAAAAAGGCTGGCTCTAAGTGAACTATCTGAAACAAAAAAGTCAGAAATCAGCATTTTATTTTAAGATTTTATTTATTTACTTGACACAGAGAGAGAGAGAGAGCACAAGTAGGCAGAGTGGCAGGCAGAGGGAGAGGGAGAATCCGACTTCCCACTGAGCAGGGAGCCCGATGTAGGGCTGGATCCCAGGACCTCGGGATCATGATCTAAGCTGAAGGCAGACACTTAACTGACTGAGCCTCCCAGGCACCCGTTAACTTAGCCTTTTAAGTTGCAAATAGAAATTTCTAATAGCTATTTGATTGGCTCTTGGCACAAGGCTACTTTTCTAAAGGGACCACGTCTCTTGTCTAATAAACAGTTGGAACACAGCACCGCTTGAAACACCAGCCCAGACAATTCCCTGTTGCTCCACACCAGAATCTCCCCCAGAAACCTCTGTATTTTCTGTGTTTCCATGAAAAATGCCCAAGCCTCTCCTTCTTCTGAGCCACCCAGGTGCCCCAGAAATCAGCATTTTAAACAAAAACCTCTTATAGTGATTATGTTCCTCTGTCCTTGGGTCCTTTTTCAGTCTCATGGATTATTAAAGTGATTTTGTTCACATGCTAAATCATTTGCCTTTTTATTTGTTAAATTGATTTCCAGGCAGTCTCTGCATCTTCGCTGAGGTTGCTTATGGGTTCCCCACAGCTTCAGTTCTAATGACAGAAGCTGGACCAAATGGAGACAACGTAACATCACAGAGCAATCAGAATTATGTTTAAGCTAATAAAAGCCTATCAAATATGAATAATAGATTTTTAAGAGGTTAAGGTAGAGCTAATTAAGTCAACTTAAGCATCATTAACTGACAATGAATTGACATTTTAAAGAAAGCAAAAGAACTTAAATAGACTACAAATTGCTTTTTAAGAGAAGTCTACAAGTTGTGAAATTACCCCCAGGGAAAATAAAAGCTAACCATTTGCAAACCCATAGATGGAAAACTTTCCTCTTAAACCCATTTGTTTTAGCATAACAATTTTATTAAAACTAGAAATACAAAATGAAATGAAATAAAATAAATTCATTAAAACATTGCCAGACAAGCAGTTCGCACTTAACTGCTCACAACTAAATAAAAAAAAAAAAATCGTAATCTGAAAATCTGTCATAAATTCCAAAGCAGTCATGAAAAGTCACAGGACATCTCTTTTGTATATAAAAATTATCAAAATTATCCATAATCTTCACTTTGTGGGATTAATATGTTTAAATATGCATAAAAATTATAAAATTGTGCACTATCGATGGTGCATAAGACATAGAAAACATTGTGATTAGGAATATTTCTCTTTGACTTGCATGCTGCTTTTCATCATCCTCTTTACAATAGAAAATTGTGGGATCACATGTGGCAAGTAAAAATGCACTCTCCTGATTTTTGTTGTTATTGAAATTTCCCCATACATAATTCTAGAGAGATGTAGGCTCTTCTTTCTTCAAGAAAGGAACATTTAGAGTTCCTTTAAGTATTGCCTTTCAGTGTTTGTAAAAGGTAAAAACCCAGTTCATTTACTACCGCAATTTCTTTTCACAGACATACCTCTAGAATATTAAAGACATATATTGCCAGAATTTGTTATATAAAATATTTAAATCTCTATACCTAATGTTTATATAGTCATTTTCTAAGAAGCCTTTCTTTTCTCCTTTTTAATGGGCAATTATCTGACATTCCAGTTTTGTATGTGGATGTTTGTTAAATCTCATTTTTACATTCATGCGTACATTTCTCTGATCAACAAGACCTACCAGTCTTGTTGTGGGCTTTGTGATAATGTCATTGAAGACTTTGAAGGCTTCCATATTTTGCATGATTGCAGGTGTAATTTATTTTACCTGTTAAAGGAAGTGAAGCCAAAGACTAGATTCTTTGGAGCCAGGACTCCCAAGCCTGTAGTTCATGCAATGATTTGGTCTGCCTGCTTGCCACAGGACAAGCCATAGAAGAAACAGAGGAATGGACTAAAGCATCCTTTTATGTATTTATTTTAAGAAGTGATTTATTTATTTGAGAGAGAAAATGTTGTGTGCAAGAGCAGGGGGAGGGGCAGAAGGAGAAGAGAAGCAGACTCTTAGGACACTGAGACCATGACCTGAGCTAAAAGGTGGTGCCTAACCGACTGAGCCACCCAGGCACCCCTAAAGCATTTTTTAAAACAAACCCAATTCATCTAAATCATTTTTTCAGAGGGTCCTTCTAGAACCCGAGAAGGCTAACACATCATTAGCCAAATGTTCAGGCTAAGTCCAGAGTAGCCAGAGGAGAGCAGGCACAGTTGTCTTGGAGGATCTCTACAGGTGTGTGGCTGTACACTCTGATTTAATTGCGGCCACCTGCTTTCCTGAGTGCCAACTCTTCAGAGACCAGGAGGTGAACGGCTTCCCTTCTCTCTGGGAGACACACATATTTGTTGGGCCATTGGTGTGAATACAAAATAGATGTGAAGGGCTTTAGTCCTCCTTCCATTTCAAGGCTTCTACTAAGGGGTTTCTACTCCCTCCGTCCAGTGCCCCTCAGGACAATATATTTTCTCGCCTCTTCAGCATCCCCTCCTTCACCCCTCCTGCTCCAGCCAC
This sequence comes from Spilogale gracilis, assembly GCA_004023965.1. Taxonomy (NCBI): domain Eukaryota; kingdom Metazoa; phylum Chordata; class Mammalia; order Carnivora; family Mephitidae; genus Spilogale; species Spilogale gracilis. Next base: position 12,755 of record PITA01022532.1, on the reverse strand, counting down.
ATCTCTTCCGGCTTCTCCAAATACCAAGGGAAATGTCCTGAGGTCAAATCACTTGATCTTAAGCCTAGAAAAACATGGGGTCTCCACTTTTTCCCAGCAGAGGATTATAGATACCAAAGGCCTTAAAATGTAAAGACCTTAATTTATTTGGTTGGGTGGTTGGTGCTGATTGGAGGAGAGGGGTGGAAGGAAACCTGAAAGGACAGTTGTCCTGGTGACCATTCTCTGGAGCAGCCGGGGGGCGGGGTTGGGGCTAACCAGTGCCGCCTTTCCTCTCAAGATTAGGAAGGGAGCCCCAGGAGTGCAAAGAGGCAGGGTCCCGGTGACTAGTTGCCTCTTCTGTGAGCATTTTTATGGCAAAGTGAGGGATGAGTCAGCCGTGAGGGATAAGGAATTGCCCTGAGTTGATGCTGCCTAATTTTCTGCCCATGTGCGTGACTTTCTGTGGATGGAGTGAAGGTAGTGAGGGGCTTAAAGTGTGCCTGACGGTCTGTGTAGCTTGTTTAAAATAATGGACTAATTAAGTCTGGGAAAACTGAAAGAGTAGCAAAGGAATAGCCTGGCTATGCAAGATGAGTTGACTTCAGTTAAGCGTAGGCATGTTACATGGTCAATGACAGTAATGGAATCCCTGGACCCACGGTGGGCTGAACATGTCCCGCTGGACTGCTGCTTTCTGATGGGGATAGGAATTCAGGACGCTGCCATTGCTCTATTGTCACATGGCTTTCCTTTTGCCAGGGAGTCATTGTTTCTGTCCTCCTTCTCTGACCAGGTGTTAGACTGGATTGAAAACCACGGTGAGGCCTTTCTCAGCAAACACACCGGAGTGGGGAAGTCGTTGCATCGAGCCCGGGCCCTGCAGAAGAGGCATGATGACTTTGAAGAGGTAGCTCAGGTGAGATGCTGTGTGTGGTTGTGTGTGTGTGGAGCCGGGTGAAGGAGGCCAGGGCTATGGCTTTAGTGTTTGCTGAGGTATGTTAGGTTGATAGTGGTTTCTGGGCTGTCTTCCCGCCTAATGCAAGGAGACCCTTGTCTGCTCTTAGATCACTAGGTGAGTGATAAACAGACCTTTAGGTTATGGTCGTCAGAGAAAATCTTCCTGCCAGCATGATCTGCAAATGCTCTGTCCACAAGATGGTGATGGCAGAAGGAACTGATATTAGGAGTATCGACAGCCCAGAACTATTGCTTATGGTTATTACCACATGCAAGGGGGAGCTGGAGATCAGCATTAGCTCTGCTTGCAGAACTGTATCTCTTCCAGGACCTGGAGGAAGAGACGGCACCTGTTCACCACATCCTGTTCCCACAAGGCTGACTGTGCCCAGAGAATATGACATAATACCTGGTATTTTAGCTGAACTCTACACCTGATCCCAAAAGGGCATTTTTATCTAATTACACAAAGACACTGTGAAAGGCCTTGACCCTTTGACTTCATGGTGGAGGGATACAAAAGTGCTCTTGTTCTGAACCTGCAGCTCCTCAATTTTATCCTAACTCTCTTTTATTTCTCTTTTGGGGAGTTCTCTTATGAGTCCTGAACATCTTCATCTTGAAGATGAAATACCACTCTGTCCATTTATATTGTCAGATACCATCAGTTGCAGTGGAAACTACAACTGAAGAATGAAGCAGGGAGGGGGCATCTGTGGGGGGGATCAGTATGGGGCAGGATCCATCGAAGGACGATGATGAAGCTAGTGTTCGCCACAGCTGAAACCAGGCCCGGCTCCCATCCCACCATGTGGGAAGTCCTCAGGGTGGGTGTCGTCCTGGGTGTCACGCCGAGCGCCAGCCCCCACGCAGGGAGGCTACCAGCCCAGACAAAACTGTGGGTGAGCTGTGGATGCCAAAGGTGAGCCCCTGCCAAGAAGCAAAGGAATCTGCTAGAGGATCAGAGAGGGGTACGAGCAAACTATTTCTTTAAGGAAGCTCCAAGTGGATTCTGGAAAGTGAGAGGCCTGACAGGTGCCAGAAAGACTGAGTCACTAGTGACCTCAACCCGGGTTTACAGATGGATTAGAACCAACCTATGCAATGAAGAAAGCCTCATATAGAATCTTGGTGACAGTTGGGGGAATGTAAAGTGATAGAGTCATGGTATGGCAACTCCTTAAAAAATTAAACCTAGAATTATCGTATGATTCAGCAATCCTCATTCTACATATGTCCTCAGAAGAATTAAAGGCTGGTATGTGACTTTTCACATCTTGTATACCCCGATTCCTAGCAGCATTATTCACAAAAGTCGGGAGCAACCCAAGTGTCCAGATGAAATTATGCTGTGGGAAACAAGTCAGCCTCAAAAGGACCAGTTGGAGTCCACTTCTATGAAGTATCAAGGGTCGTCATATTCATAGAGACAGAAAGGAGAATGATGGTTCCCAGAGGCTGGGGCAAGGGAGGGAATAGGGAGTTACTACTTAATGGGTACAGAGTTTCAACTTTACAAGATAAGATAAGGAGATCTGGAGAAGGACGATGGTGGTGGTTGCACAACAATGTGAATTTCTTTAATGCCACTGAACTTAAAAAGTTTTATATTATGTGTATTTTACTACCACCACAAGAACAGAAAAGCAAGCCCCATCCCTACAAAGACCTTCTGCAGAACGGGCTGGGTCCCACCAGTGTAATCTAGACACGGGCCAAATAGGCCCAGAGTATCCGAGCAACCAGATCTCCTAGGTGCTTCTGCTGTCTGTGGGGGACAAGGATGGGAGAGGGCCACAGGGATTTCCTGTCTGCTGGGAGTGGGGCTGTGCTGTCCCGGGCGGTCTATGGGAAGGGAGCCATCCCACAGCCGTGGTGTTCTTGCCCTTTGGCCATCTTGTAGCTCAGCCATTCCTCACTCAGAAAGGACATCCGCAGAGCCACCCATAGCCCTGAGCCAGCCAGCCCCCCTCACCCTCTTCCTGCTGCAGCCTCAGAGGCAACGCCAGCCTTGGTTATCTGCCCTTGGGGGAGCTGTTGTGTTGTGTGTTGTTATAACCGAGGAAGCCTGACTGCCACCTGAACTTCTCCCAGTTGTTCCCCTTCCTTCTTGCTGATGCCCGGTAAGCCTTTCACGTGGGACAGTGCCTTTCAATCGGTAGCAGAGACATATTCACTTACACTCATACTAAAGAAAGAATGGACACATTTTTGAGAGCCTGTGTTTGTTTCCATTATGTATGTTATCTACCAATCCTGAATGGTGGGTAGCATAGACTTGTTTTACAGAAGATGACACTGAATCGGAAAATTCTTCAGTGTGCCCATATGATCTGGCTTGTCAGTAGCTCTGCTAGGATTCAAGCTCAGGTCTCTCTGACCACAGAGTCATGTTTTTACCCTAACTTCATGCTGCTTTCCTTACTGAAGCATAAGACCTGAGTGTAAGATTCGTTTCCGAGTGCCAATTTGCTCATGAAAAGTACAGAACAAAGAGCAAGTGTAGGGGCAGTGGAGAGGAGATGCTGCTGTGGCCATTCCATTTGACATACAACTTTTCCCAGGCTCCGCCAAGGAGTAATGTCTTGCTATAATCCATTTCTCCCCATAAGACGGTATCTTTCTTGGGGCGCCTGGGTGGCTCAGTTGGTTTAGCGACTACCTTCAGCTCAGGTCATGATCCTGGAGACCTGGGATCGAGTCCCACATCGGGCTCCCTGCTTCTCTCTCTCTCACTCCCCCTGCTTGTGTTCCCTCTCTGGCTGTGTTTCTCTCTGTCAAATAAATAAAATCTTAAAAAAAAAAAAAAAAGACGGTTTCTTTCTTAGGAGCGAGAGCTCCACCTTCTAAAATACTCATGTTTTTCAAAGTGTCCCCTCTGGAAAGGGGACAGATGTGGACAACAAGGCACAAATAAACAACGGGCCGTGAAGTTGCCATATTGCCCTGTAAGTGAGTCTTTAGAGATGAATCTCATAGTCTGGTAATAAGTCCTGTTTTGTTTTCTTATCCCTACTCTGGGGAAGGGAGTGGACCGCGGAGCTGCCTAGCATCCTGGTATTGGTAGTCCACATGGGGAAACCAGCTTGACTATGGCAAAGGCAGATGGACTGGCAGTAGCTTCAGATCTGCTTTGTTCTGTGCAAAAAAAAGTTCTTTGTTCTGTGCATTGTGCTCAAATAGTGAGAAAGGAGATGATCCAGGCAGGAAAGGGTGTGCGCTCTCTCTCTCTTACTTATGTTCTCAATTAAGTGAGGGTCACTGGGAAGGGAGAAGGGGATCTAATCAGGACTGGACAATTCTTGAGTCAGAGATCAAGGTTACAGAGCCCAAGCAGGGAAACGCTTGTTGCTTGTTGTTTGGGGTTGTTGGTTAAGAGATCTAATCAGGCAGGACATCACAAATGGTGAGGAGTCGGAGGCTGGGATTCAGTTGTTGCCAGGCCTACAGAGGGTCATGATTCAGTGAAGGAATCTCTTTTAATGTCATGATTGTGTGGTTCTTTGACCTGAGGCTGATATGAGAAGGAAATTCTGAGCACCCATTCACTATATTCAAGGTAAAAAAAATTGTCTTGATGCAAAGCAGGAAGGGAGCTGTTGCACCTCTTGCACCCCTGGGATGCTGCCCTTCTACAGGGAAGAGCAAGCACACCAGCAGAGAAGAGGGCTACACACAGGGAGAGGCCCAAAGGCAGTGTGATCTCCTGGAATAAATACACCTCTACTCTGGAGATTGTGGAAAGATATTTAAGACAGTAGAAGAAATATCAATTATATCTGGGAAGAATTAATGTAGCAAACGATGATCTTACATTTTGCATTTATTAGCTCTTGAACACATTTTAAACAAATTCACCATTTGAAAGAGTATTTATGGTCCTCAGTTCATCCTGCAGATGGCACTGCTTGAATAGTCTACCTGGAAGCTGAGCTGAACAGGGCGGGGAGCCCTGGTCCTTAGGACCTGCCAGAGGAGGCTCCTGACAGGCAGGTGGGGAGTGTCTGGGGCCACATGTGCACCAGGGCGCCGGTCTCTATAAATATTTCCAGTCCAAGTTACTGAGATTCTCTGTGCTCAAATAGAAGACCTGGCACTAGCGGGAACCCTTCTGGTCCCGGTAGATACTTTACTCAAGTTGCCTATGAACTCATCACATGACTCAGGCTAAAGAGTAGATCAGATTTCAAAAGGCACTTATTATATCTTTATATATAGTTTTGTGGCACAGTAATCATTAGGAGTATAAATGAACATAAGCTGGATTTGCTGCCCATCACACCATAGCAGTCAGTGTATACATGTGTCCACATCTGCCCAGGAGGGAGTATGGGCTATGGTACTATTACTTTGTCCTGAGATACTTGCTATTACTCAGAAGGAAAATACTCAAGTGCCTGTGGTTTATATAGCAGCTGTGCAGGCTCTGTGAGTGGTCTGCTTTATGATCTCATTTTCTGGAATGCCAGACCTTCTGTAGCTCGCTTAATAAAAAATTAGAAATCATTTGCACTCAAATATATATTATCTAAAATCTCAAAGCACCAAATCACATTTAAACAGCTAAGCATATTATATAGCATTCGTGTAACATTTTTGAAAGAACAGACCATTTAAAGAAAGATTTAAATAAATGTAAAAACATCAGCACAATTAAGCACTTCATTCAATAGTCTCTGGTTAGTTGTTTGTCTGAATCTTGCTTTTTTCTCAAACTTGAACAGAAAACACTTAAAAAATCATTATAAGTCCTGGGATCATAATGGGCAAAAATTGAGGGAAACATTTTAGTGAACCCATCAATGACCTTACCTGTCAAAGATCTTCAAAAGTATAGTCAGCTCCAAGGGAAGATAGAATTGGGAAGCCCTGGAGGTAGAAAGCCCCTGCCCTCAGAGTCAGACAGTAGTACTCATCAGTTTCTGAGCCCATCAGGTCTGTGTTGGGCATCTTGAGAAATTAAAGAGATATAACAGTTTCCATCTTGAGGAAATCACGATCCAAAAAGAAACATGTGTTAAACATATTCTAACCCTCTAAGAAGTCCCACGGTTTGAAAGGAAGTATAATCTTTAGTCTTGCAGGGTTTTTCAAGGGGCATTTTCAGTGAAACCAAGATAAACCATTAGTTCCTACCATTTGGTGATCCAATAAATATTCCTGCCTAGGTGATGGTGTGGTGATCTTTGGACTAAGTTCCATCTTTCTTTTCATGCCTGAGATGGTGACCAGTTATAGCAACTACAAATGCAAGCAGAAGTAAAAGGTGGGAAAGCTTCAAAGGACATTTTTTCACACTCCAGCTTCTTGTGGAGGATGAAAGTTTCTTCAGCAGGATGAAAAAAATAGTGAGGAAGAAAGTCAGGAAAATGCATGGAAATTAATGCCATGAGGTGGACAAGTGGAAGAATGTGGAATAGCAAAGAAATGCAGGGCAACCTTACCCTTTGGATCTTGCATGACATTTATCCCATTTGTGTGGATTCAGGACGTACCCTCCATGGAGCACCAGGGAAAAGTTGCATGAGCTGGTAGGAGGACTCTTGGGACCACTCTCAGGAAGAAGAAAGGTTATATTGTGGATAACTTGCAACCATGGGTATTAATGGTCACTTTATATATACTTGATGTGAAAATTGAGAAGAGGTCAGAGCCAGTATCCAAATGGTATAGAGAGCCTACCAAGAACCTCTTATCATGACCATGAATTGTCCCCCACTTCTGCTACTTCCTCTATGGAACAAATGGCACATTCAGCAGAAACTGAGACTGCATTCCTAGTAACTTTAAGTTCTGGGTAGTAAACTGAAAGGTTCAAAAGCACAGGCGGTATTCTTATTTCTTGTTCCATGTGATGGCAGGGACTATGGAGAAGAGAGGAGGCCCTGAAAAACATTTGGCTGCCTATGTAGATGGTGTTTTCAGAAGTGTTCTGGATTATACCCTACAGAGCTAGGATGATGGGCCTCTGGTAAGGGGAGAGTGCATCTCATAAAGATTGGGGAAGATTTGACAGAAAGCTTTGCTGCTCTATCAAGAAAGATTGAAGTGAACTTTGAAGTGGAAGGAGAAAATTATCCCAGTAAAGCCAAAACCAGATATGTGGGGCACCATAGAGGTGACATAGAAAGAAGCACCTTATGAAGGAGGTGCCCTTAGGCCATCTTAGGTAGGAAAATACAAATGCAATTGCCTGCAATATATATATATATATAATATATTTATATGTATGTATTTTATATATGTATTTTATATATAATATATTACAATATGTATGTATACTTACATATGTACTAAATTTTGATATCAGTCTACAAATATAATAAACATTCCTGAGACTTCAGGGTATTGAGCTCATAACTAGAAAACAGTAAGAGAAGAGGATTTTTGTTTAAAGCACTCATTCTAACAGGAGGGATGAAAGTATATCAGAAAGGATCACATCAATAAGAGATCTACAAACCTGAGAGTAGTAAACAATATGGAGAAGTAATAGATATATAAGAAGAGAAAAAAAAAAACACAACTGATTGCTACTTGAGAGGACTATGGTCTGCTCCATCACAGGAAAGATGTGGAAAATGCTGTTCTAATATGATTTCACTTCTGGCTCAAGGGAAAATATGGTGGTTATGGCAGTCCTTAAATTTCCTGGCATCTCCTGTAAATTTTGTAATACTGTAAATGAAACATCTCTATGGTGTTGAGAGCAGAGGATTCTACATGAGACAGCGAATCATTGTAGAAAAAGCTCAGAGGAGGATAGATTGTGTCTAGACTCTCAAGAATATGACCTTTAGATGAAAGGGTTTAGACTTTGCTCTTAAAGCAGAGAGAAATAGTAAAGGCTTTTGGGTAATGATATAAATTAAAATAGAGTTGAACCTTGAATAACACAGTGGTTAGGCACCAACCCTCAGGGAGTTAAAAATCTGCATGTAACTTTTGATTCCTCAAAAACTTCACTGCTGGGGTGCCTGGGTGGCTCAGTTGGTTAAGCGACTGCCTTCGGCTCGGGTCATAATCCTGGAGACCCGGTATCAAGTCCCACATCAGGCTGCCTGCTCAGCAGGAAGCCTGCTTCTCCCTCTCTCGCTCCCCCTGCTTGTGTTCCCTCTCTGGCTGTGTTTCTCTCTGTCAAATAAATAAAATCTTTAAAAAAAAAAAACAAAAAAAAAAACAAAAAAAATTCACTGCTAATAGCCTGCTGTTGACTGGAAGACTCACTGATAACATAAACAGCCAATTAACATATATTTTTATGTTATATATATTATGGGCTGTATTCTTACCATAAAGTAAGCTAGAGAAAAGAAAATGTTAAAACCATAAAGAAGAGAAAATACATTGACAGGACTCTACTTTATTTATCAAAAAACCCCACATATAAATGGACCCGCTTGGTTCAAGCTCATTGTTGATCAATGGTCAACTGTATAATCCCTAAACCAGGGAAGTAAGGATTTCTCTATCCACTGGCTATTTAAATCGCGTTTGTAGTATTGTGCCTAATTTGAGAAAATATATATTCAAAAGGATATTGACACACTGTACTTGATTGTCAGAAGTCTGCTACGAGAGTGAAATACAAGTAACTGGATATATTCTGTTTTGAGTAAATAATGTTTTATGGAAGGCCTGGGGATAAGCTTGATAGTTGAAGGCTTCCTGTAGAAGAGATAAGGGTGGAAGGGATAGTGAAGCCAATTTTTGCTTAATTCAGGTACAACTGCTAACCCATAGTTGATTTTTTGTGAGCTGTCCAAAATCAGAAAGAAATACCTTGTGATGTCATGTGCTTCTTACCACTCGAGGTTTTCTGGTAGAGGTGACCCTTTATTCCCTTAGGATATAAACATCCTCAAATCTTTCTTATCTTAAAAATGAACAAACAAGAAAAAAAATAAAAAGAAACTTAGACTGTCTTTTCTGGTAGCTTAGACTACTTTCTCTGTGTTTCTCCTTTCCTTCACAACCCAAGTGTTTGAGAGGAGTCTTTATTTGCCATTTCTACTTTCTCATCTCCTAGATGTACTTGGACCCCTGCCATTGGACTTCTGTTCCCTCTGAGCCACTGAGGATAATCTTAATCCAGAGGACACTTTTCATATATTAATTGGTCTTCAGGAGGCATTTGACTCTGTTGACCATTTACTCCTTTTCCAGTTCTCTTCTCCCAGCCTTCCATGACATGACACCATGCTCCCTTTGCTTCCTAATGTCTCTGGCTGGTTCTTCTTAGACTCTTCTCCCTTTTCCCAAGGATTTCTTCAGACCATCTCTTCTCACTGTACCCCCCAGGCATGATTTTATACCCTTTCCTAACCTCAATGGCCATGCTTAGTCTGATGGCTCTGAAATCCATGTTTTATCTCTGATCTCACCCCTAAGTGACCTATTCATAAACACATTAACTCTCTGGACACATCTACTTCAATTTCTCAGAGGGTTCTCAAAACCAGTGTATCCAAAATTTATTTTATCATTTCCTGCACCTTCCAGATGTGTTCTTCCTCACGCCAGTGAGGGTGTGTATTCCCCATGCCAGTGAGGGGCATTAACCACCCAGTTGCTCGGGCCAGAAACTTGGGAGTCTTTCTTGACTTCTACTTTGCTTTATCCCCTCATGAGTCCTTTGCAAAGTCCTACTGATGTGTCCCTTTGTCTTTATGTGTCCCTTTCCTTTCACCATTTCCCCATTCCCCTCCCCTCTCCATTGCCACTGCCTGAGATCAGAGTCTCATTATCTTGTCTTTGGTTTGTCACACTATCTTCCTGTTTCCCTGACTCATCATAGTCTCCTTAAATCCTCCCCCACAGTGCTATAAGTTTAAACTATTGATATTATAAACCTTTTATGACCTGGCTTTATCTCTCTGGTTTTATCTCTTATCCCTCATGTGCTCCCTTTACCCTCCCCGACCCCCCATACTCCTGATGTCCCCCCCTTTCTACCTGAATGTGCCCTGCTCTCAAGTGTCAGTACTGTCTGCTCTTTTATTACCCCCATTTATTTAAGTCTGACCGCCCCTGGCCTGCTTCTGTTCATCTTGAACTCATGTCAAGTATCATCTCTTCATAGAAGAAATGGTCTCCACGGTTTGGTTGAATGCCCCTTTTCATAGGCATCCACTTATTTTGGCCATGTCCCTGTCATGGTAGTTATCATGCAGTGTCATCATTAATTTTTGCCAGCCTCAGTCCCCAGCTGGACTGTGACTTCCTTAGAGCATTAATTTTGTCTCATTAGTTTTTTTTTATCTCAATGCCTAGCACAGTGAGCCTAACAAGCAATTGGCACTTGAAAAGTAAATGAATGGTGCAGAGAAGATTTCTTGTAGGATGGACATCAGGTCCAATTATCTTTGAGATCCCTTCCAATCTAAGAATGATAAATGGAAGAGAAGTAGATTAAATGAATATTCATAAGAATACAAGCCCCAGGGCCTAAGTGAGAGCCACCCCGTTAGAATTAGTGGGACTGCACTAAGCTGGGATCAATCTGGATGGCCCTTCCCAGGATCTGACCCTTGGGAAGAAGCATTTTTTTTTCTTAAGATTTTATTTATTTATTTCACAGAGAGAGAGATCACAAGTAGGCAGAGAGGCAGGCAGAGAGAGAGGAGGAAGCAGGCTCCCTGCTGAGCAGAGAGTCCGATGTGGGCCTCCATCCCAGGACCCCGAGATCATGACCTGAGCTGAAGGCAGAGGCTTTAACCCACTGAGCCACCCAGGCACCCAGGAAGAAGCATTTTTTGAGTCATATTTTGAGTGAGGTTTTTGGACTCTTTTGTGTTTGTTTTTTTTAATTGAAAAAAAACCTAAAAATTATTTTCAGTTGAAGTCCTAGGAAAGCCATCTTGACAAGAGGAAATAGTAATCCTTACTACATGCATTTCCCCAGCCCCACTAACTTTCCATGATTTTTCTGGCTGGGATAACTATCATCAAACCGTACTGTTAACCCTTTTCCTCTTTAGCTTATTTGTAGTGAAGTTCTTTTTCTCTTGCAAAAATTCTTTTTTGAGAGATGAATAATATTGGCCTTTTCCAAAAGGATTTTAAAGGCAAAAAAACTCCAAACTAACCAAACCCCAAAAGTAAATTAGACAAAAATATACTGTATACTGATTTTATGTTCAGTAGGTTGACTCTAAGTCCAAGATAGCTCCAGTAGTCATACTTCTTTCAATTCAGTGTATCATGTTCATTGTAGACATTTTTTGCTTCTCCCTGTTGAAGAGACCCAAATACCAATAACAATAATGATAGTAGCATAACACTTATTGAGTACTTTCTGTGTGTTGACTCTGTTCTAGTTTTCCTGTATTAACTCACTTAATCCTCGTAACATCAATGATTTAGGTATTTCTTTTTTCAATATTTTTTATTCAAGTATGATCAACATACAATCTTATATAAGTTTCAGGTGTACAATATATAATAATTTAGCCATTCTATACATTTCTTAGTGCTCATCAGTGTAAGTGTTCTATTAATCCCTTTGTCTTTTTCCCCCATCCCCCCATTCACCTCCCCTCTAGAAACCAGTTTATTCTCTGTATTTAAGAGTTCATTTTTTGTTTCCTTTTTCTTTGTCCATTTATTTTGTTTCTTAAATTCTAGATATGAGTGAAATCATATGGTATTTGCCTATCCCTGAATGACTTCTCTCACTTAAGCATTATAACTTCTACGTCATCCATGTTGTTGCAAATGGCAAGATTTCATTCTTTTCTATGGCTGAGTTATATTCCGTTATATGTATATTACATATAACATATATTAACATTCTATTAAGAACTCTTAATATATATTTAAACATATATTAATATTTCTTTATATACACACATACTCACACCATATCATCTTTATCCACTCATTTATCAATGGACACTTGGGTTTGGGTTGCTTCCACATCTTGGTTATTAGAAATAATGCTCCAATAAACATAGGGGTACAAATACCTTTTCAAATTAGTGTTTTTGTATTCTTTGGATAAATACCCAGTAGTGGAATTACTAGGTCATATGGTAGTTCTACTTTTAATTTTTTGAAGCACCTCCACACTGTTTTTCTTCAGTGGCTATACCACTATGATAGGAATGGTTGCATTCCTACCAACAGTGCATGAAGGTTCCTTTTTCTTCATATCCTTGCCAACATTTCTCATGTTTTTTATTTTAACCATTCTGATAGATATAAAGTGATATGTCATTGTGGTTTTAATTTGCATTTTCCTGATGCCTCATGATGTTGGGTATCTTTTAATATATCTATTGGTCATTTGTATATCTTCTTTGGGAAAATGTCTATTTAGGTCCTCTGCTCATTTTTAAATTGGATTATTTGGTTTATTGGTATCGAGGTGTATAAGTTCATTACATATGTTGGGTATTAACTCCTTGTTGGATATATAATATGCAAATATCTTCTCCCCTTTGGTAGGTTGCTTTTTTGTTGTGTTGATGGTTTCCTTTGCTGTGTAAAGCATGTTATTTTGGTGTAGTCCCAGTAGTTTAGTTTTGCTTTTGTTTCCCTTACCTGAAAAACATGTCTGGAAATATCAAAGAAATTACTGCCTATGGTTTCTTCTAAGAGTTTTATGGGTTCAGGTCTCACATATAGGTCTTTTTTTTAAAATTTTTTTAAAGATTTTATTTATTTCTTTGACAGAGACAGATCACAAGTAGGCAGAGAGATAGGCAGAGAGAGAGGAGGAAGCAGGCTCCCTACTGAGCAGAGAGCCCATGCAGGCCTCGATCCCAGGACCCTGAGATCATGACCTGAGCTGAAGGCAGAGGCTTTAACCTACC
>PITA01022531.1:14143-30096 GCA_004023965.1 Spilogale gracilis | reverse complement strand
TGGGTGGCTCTTTGCCACTGGTGGAGGTGAGGCTGTGCCTTTGCCCCTAACCTTTAACCCCAGTCCAGAGTCCCCAGACTAAGTGCTCATCCTCAAAGCAGGGGGGCAACCATAGCATTTCCTGGGCACCAGTAAGTTCCACCTTGCTTTCCTTGTCTACCCAAAGGACTTCTGATCCCTCCCTCTGGACCACCTCATACAAAGAAAGAGGTCCCCTTTGTTACCCTAACCTTGGCCTGCCAGGGAAGAGGGCAGATAACATTGAATGCCTGAAAACCACATTGCACGCCCCCCCCCCCACCCCGCCCGCCCCATCGGCACCACCAGCCCCAGATGCCTCTGGGAGAGACTGGGAACTGTCTCTGGTTCCAGGGGGACATGTGGATTCCCCGCCCCCCCGCCCCCCAGCATGCTGGGCCAGGGAAGAACAGGAGAATCCACAGGCATTGCATATTAAGCCTGGCTGTGACCCGGACTGAATACCTGTCAGGCCACATTATGTTATTTACTGTCAACTCAGAGTGAGGTGGGCATCATTGTCTCCAGATGAGGAAAACCCAGGCCAAAGTCAACAACCAGTAAGTGAACAGCAAAAACCCAGTCACCGGTGCTCTTTCTACTATAGGCATGCTTGCCTCCCTCCCCAAGAGGCACCAAGTCCCCTTTGCAACCGTGAGAACTCAGTTAAGATTAGCTTCCTACACCAGAGGCTCCCCAGTGGCCCACCAAAGGCTGTCCTTCCACTGTCCTTGCTGCACCTTGAAGGGGAGGGGCTGAAGAAAAGAGATTTGGGGGAGAGAGGAGTCTTATCACCAGACCCGCAGGGGAAGAGAAGCAACCCAGGACAGACCCTGGCCCTCAAGGTGCCACACCCACCCACTGGTACCCACTCAGTGCCACTGCCCTTCACACTAATGCCCCCTCAGTGCAGGGATGGGGAATCTGGTATCTATCAGCCAGGGCTAAGTCCCGGGTGATGGACTGATGGTAGGTGGCTGGGGTGCTGGGTCCCGGGCAGACAGGCAGGGTGCTGTACTCTACATTGCAAGACACAGAAGGGTTCCAGGTTGCAAAAACTTGTAGGGAGAGGGATGCGACAGGAAGGGTGAGGAGGCTGGAGACTAGGGACCCACTGTCCTCCCCAACCCACATCCCATTTCTGGGACATCTGGAGATCCAATTCTCCACCCAGCTTCTCCAAGAAATTCAGGGGACCCCAGGCCCACAGGCTTCCTAAGTGTAACAGCTAACATATCCATTACGTGCTTCATATGCAAGAAGCACTTTTATTTTTTTTTTGAGATTTTTTTTTTTTTTAAGATTCTATTTATTTGACAGAGAGAAATACAGCTAGAGAGGGAACACAAGCAGGGGGAGTGAGAGAGGGAGAAGCAGGCTTCCCACTGAGCAGGGAGCCCGATGTGGGGCTTGATCCCAGGACGCCGGGATCATGGCCTAAGCCGAAGGCAGTTACCTAACCAACTGAGCCACCCAGGCACCCTGCAAGAAGCACTTTTAAAAGCATTTTATATATTCTGACTCCTCTAATCCTCAAAAAACTGAATGAGATAGATATTCTCATCCTCAATTTACCGATAAGGCAAGGGAGAGGTTAAATTAATTGCCCATGGTTATACAACCAGTAAGTGGCAGAGCTAGGATTCAAACCCATGCACCCCAGCTCCAAAAAAAAAGAAAAAAAAATCCCTCCTCTTAACCATGAGATAATATTATCTGCTGTTCTTTAATCCAGCTATGCCTCCCCTGTGACTGAGCCTTAATTTCCTCTTCTGTAGCAACCTATGGATTATTTAGGGTAGAAGCACTACCAGTGCCTCCTCATCCAAATAGGTCATGGCTAGAGGGGAACATGGCCAGAAAGGCTGGATGTTTCCCTCTGGGCTCTGGGGCCCCTGCCCCACTCCCCCCTGCTCAAATTTCCACTCTGGGCTGGAGTCTACACTCAGGAGACAGGGCCTCCCTCAGCCCCTCACATAATCTGGGCAGAACCAAGCTCTGAGGCTGGACAGAGGGCACAGCTGTTGGGCATCTGAGGTAGATCTCAGCTGCCAGGGGTGTGGAGAAAGGCCATTGTGAGTCCTGCCGCTGACCCTGCTCAGTCGCATCCTGCCAACTCCCGCCACTGCCCATGGGGGCAACTATTTTCCAGTGGGTCAGCGTGGTAGGGAGGCTCCTCGCTGGTTGGCTTAGGAGCTAGCTGGCTGTAGCCCACAGACCTGGGGCTTCCACCCAGCTGGTGTGCCAGCCTAAGAGGTCAGCATGAGCAGTTGCGCCCACCCCCATCCCTTCCCCTCATTCTTGGGCCCCCAAAACTTGCTGCTGCAGCTGCAGCACTAAGGAAGTGCAGGATGTCCTGAGCAGCCAGCTGAGCCCCCCCCAACCCCCCCACCCCAACCCCTTGTTGACCCCAGAGGCAGGGCAGGCGGGCTGAGGGGCGGGGTGTGAGTATTAACAACTGTTAAAGTATGAAGCTCATCACTGCCAGTTCCCAGCTCTGAGAAAGGAGGCTGTGGCCCAGACAAGAGCAGGGGTAGACAGGGGCAGCGACCCCTGGGGAGAGTTCCAGACTGTCAGAGAAATCAGGATAGGGAGAATCAGACACAGCAAGATAGAGCAAAACAGAGACAGCATTAGAGAGAAATTCCAAGTCAAAAATACACATCACTCACCCAGACACTCACAAGCATACGGCCTCCTAAGGAAAGCTTCCAAGTTTAGACAGGAGGACAGAGGTGGGAAAAAGGGCCAGAGTCATGGTGGGAGGCAGGAACTCCTCTGGGGGGCAAGTCAATGGCCCCAGGAAAGGCTCAGTCAATCAACCCTGGCAGGAATGGCTAGATCCCACCTTTGCTTTCAAGGTGGCGAGAGGGGCCGCTCCCTAGGAGCTGGCTCTCCCCAACTACCCTCCACCCCAGCAGCTAGGATAATCTCAGCTGCTGGAAGTCACTGGACATTGCTTCAGCCCCATGACTCGGCCCTCTGGAACCCCCTTGCTCCTATCTTTGCTCTTCTCTGTCCCTCAAAAAAAAAAAAAAATGGCTGAGCCTAGAGGAAGACAGGAGGAAGCTGCTTGAAGGGAAAAAAGTCTACAACTGTGTGTGCATCTAGGGGTGTGCCTGACTGCACAGCCACAGTGTGCACGTGTGGGATGTCCAGATACAGCTGTTGATGTGGACTGTGACTGTGTGGACGTGAGCCTTGTGAACGCCTTCTGCACGGGAGTCTCTGGGACTGTGTGCAAAGGAGTACACCTGTGTCTGGAGTTCCCAATCAATTAACAAGTATTTACAGAGCACTTCCTGTGCTAGGCTCTGGGTGGGATCCAGAGCTCTTGGAGTGATTCTCCCAGGTCTCAAGGAGCTCACCATGATGAGGGGTGGGGTGGGGAATGACAAGCGATAGAGACTGAGAGACTGAGAATATTATCATGAACGCATGTCTTGCACCATTATGCAGGAAAGTCTTTTCACAGAGATGAATTTGATTTTCCTTGGAGTAGAGGTTTTGTTGTACCCAGAACCTTAGAGATCCACACTAAGAGTCCAGGAAAATACTTGTTGCTAAGTTGTGTATACATGTGTTGATATGTAACTGCGTTTGCGTTTGACTGAGTGACAGTCACTGTCAAGGCAGGCGATGATGCCTGTGACTGGGCTCATGCTAGCACGTGTGTGCCTGTGACAGAGTCTTTTGTAATGTGCGACTGTGTGCAATTGCTCTGTGTTCATGCATGTGTTCGATAGTGACTTTTTCTGTGTGGGTGACAGCGACTCCTCCTTGCCCCCATGTGTGACAGCATCTCCGTGTGACCCCGTGCGTGGGTCTGTGCATGGATTGGTCTCCTTGCGCTTGGTCTCCCGTGGGTGTGTCCCACCCCTTTGAGCTCCCCGGTACAGTGGCAGCCTGCCTCTTCCCTTGTCCCCATGTGGGTGTGTCCAGCAGCTCCTGTCCTTGAGTCTGCCTGGGTGTCCCTGGGTGTGCATGCATGTGGCTGTCTGTGTGGGCACATCTCTGTGTCTGCATGTCATATTTGCTTCCCCTCGCTCATCGGGGACAACGGCCCCCTTCATCCCTTCCCCTTCCTGGAGCCAGAGCCACCATTGAGAGGCAGGGTCCTACCCCCACTGGCTTCCCTTCTGCGACCTCCAGCTCTGTAAACGGTAGCCCTCTCCAATGGCCCTATCATCCCTGCCCCCTACCCCAGGCCTTTCTTTCACACCGGACAAGGGAGGGCCCCAGGCACAGAAGGGGCACTAGAGACACGTTGCAAGGGGAGGGAAACAAGGGGGGGCATACCACACAGGTCCCTTCCTCCCTCTCTTCCCCAACCGCACTAGCTTGCAACTCTCCTGATCATCTAGGGACCCTCACATACACTCCCCCCTACACATACACTCCCTCCCCTCCAAGCCGCGTTTTTGCAATTAGGAGTGTTGCAACCAAAGAGCCATGCTCAACTGGGGAGGCGGGTGGAATGGGGGGGAGACTTCCCTCTCCCGGGCCTGTGCAAGCCCACCCCTCACCCCAATCATACAGCCCTCCACAGCTGGAGGCGGCTTTGCAAAGGCCATCGGCCTCGGCCTCTGCCTCTGCCTCTGCTTGGGAGGCTAGGGGTGGGGGCTGGGGGGGGCAGGCCTCCGGCGCACCGTAAACAAACCGCGGCGGGCGGGGGAGCTCCGGCGGCCGGCAGCGGGGCCGGGCCCGGGAGTGCGCCGCAGACCGGCCGGACAGAGGCCGGGCGGGCCCTCGAGGGGGAGGCCTGGACGCCATCTCTGCCGGCGAACCCCGGGGCCCACCGACCTCCTGAGCAACACCTCCCTTCCCCAGGGCGTAAGTTGTGAGCTCCCGGACTGTGACAGGGTGACCGGGGCGCCAGGGAAAGCTGAGGCTGGCAGCGGGTACCCCTGGGCACCCCCCAGCCCGCCAGGGAGCTGGCCCTAGAACCCCAAGGCTTTGCATAATCAATCGCGATGCATTTGCATATTAATGCCCCCTCGCTCCCTCCCCCTTACCTCGGCGTGGCGCGCTGGACAGGGCTGGGCAGCGACGCGGGGTCTCAGCGCCCCGTGCCGGGGGCGTCCATGGGGGGCCGGTGGGGCCCGGGCCGCCCGCCTCCAGCGCCCGGGTGTGAGTGTGAGTGAGCGCGGGGGGGGCGGGGGGCGAGTGTGGCGGCCCCGCGGCTCCTCCGGCAGAGGCGGCGGCCGCTCTTGGCTCCTCCCTCCCCCGCCCCGCTCCGGCTGGGGCTCCGGCTCGGCGCGCCCGGCCGGCTCGCGGCTGCTCCCTGCAGGCCGCCTCGCCGCCGCCGCCGCCGCCGCCTGCTCCCGCCCCCCGCCCCCCGCCCCCCGCGCCCCGCCGCGCCCCGGGACCCCGGCCAGCCACCCGGCCGCCCCTCGGCCGCCTCTGCCCCCGCCCCGCTTGCACTCGCCCGCCCCACTCCAGACGCCGCCGGCAGGAGTGGTGCTCGGTGACATATTTTAAAAAATAGCCTTGGCTTGCTGGAAGAATCGGAGGTTTTGGGGTTTGCACCATGGGGATGGAGAAGGGAGTATCGACGGGCCGCCTGCACCTTATAAGTCGGCGAGAAAGTCTAAATACCAAACCCTGAGGAGCTTTAGAATTTGTTCCTGAGTTCGGGGCCCTTCTTTGCTAGTAACTCACTGTGTGACCTTGAGCAAATCGCCGCTCACTCTCGCAGACAGAGCTTCCTCAACCTTAAAATGTGAGGGTTGGGCAAGTGACCCCTGGGGTCCTTTTTACCTCAATCATCCCACGTTTTTAATCCCTTTGGAAGGTTTACTCCCTATTACCTCACTTTCCCTCTAATTTCTAACATTATTATCTGATCTACTGCCTCCTTTTTGTCACCCTCTTCCAATCTAGGCTTTCTATTCATCGTCAAAAACTATTGCCTCAACAATCTGGTTCACTTGGTGAGCTGGGGAGGGGGCAAGGCTTTCCCTACCTCCTCAACGCTCACCTTACAGTGGTGATATTCCCTCCTGTGTTTGCCCCCACCAAAATCCAAATGGCACCAGGGCCAAATCTCAGGAGGAGGGCAGGCTGCATGAAAGTAGATCGCCTTCTCCCAAGGAGAGGCCATGCCAGCCCCAACCCCCATGTACACACACACACACACACCTGCATTCATGGGCATAAAACCATCTCAGTGACGCCAGAGCCCCTTTCATCTCGGGATCTCCCAGCGCCCGGCAGAACCCTAATTACCCCAGCACCCCCCCTGGCCCCGCCGGTTCCCCCACTGTCATTAGCCCAGTTTTACCAGCGGGGGCCACAGCCTCTCCTTGGCTCCCAGGGCGGGGCCCTGTTTCCACAGTCTGCTCTTGGGGAGGGGTGTGTGTGTGTGTGTGTGTGTGTGTGTGTTAAGGGGAACTGCTCTACCAATTGCTATGTGTGGGGTTTTAAGTCTATCTGAGTAGGGCTGCCCTTGCTCATGCCCATCTCAAGCTCTTGCATTCTCTTGGGGTGGAGGGTGGGGCATCACTGGGTCCGCAATGCATAGGGGAGGGGAAGGTGCCTCTCTTGGGACCCCTGGGAATCAGAGGGATAACAAGGGCAGCTGGAATGAAACCAGAGGGCTGCAGAGTGAGTGGTGATGAGGGTCATGCAGTGGGAGGAGGGAACCTGCAGTGCGTAGTGGCAGCTGCACTGGAGAATTGAGGCTACCATGTGCCAGAGTCAGCGTGCAGGAAGTGAACCAGTGGGTTCAGCCTGGGCTTGCAGTGGACATGCGACAGCAGCAGTGTGGGGCAGGGGGCTGCCTCGGCGGGGGCAGGGCAGCGTGCAGGGCTCCGTGCACTGAGGCTGGCTGGCTGCCAGTCAATTCCACGTCCTCCGTGATCATGTTTGCTTGAAACCCTGCGGGAGCCAGGCTGTGATGTGTGGTGCTCAGGGCACATGCTCTACCCGGTATGGAAATAGTCTCTTGGGGTTGCTGCCCAGTGAGATGAGCTAGAAGCCTTATGCACTAGATACATTCAAGAGATGAGCTACATTTATACTCTGCATCCATCAGAACCAGGAGGCCATGGGGAAGCCTAGCACTAGTCTGGGTCAGGACAGGGTGACGGAGTCCAGAAGGGTAACACAAAAGCACTATGGCTTTGTCTCCCTTCCACTCTGGCTTCCTCCACGTTTCTCTGACAAAACGCCCTAAAGATATCTGGTGAGGGAGACTTTTTGAAATCCTCTACCCAAAGCCATAGAAAATAAAGTGCCTCCTGATCTACCTCTCCCCGCCCCCACCACGGGCGGAGTGGGGCTCCTTGAACTCAAAAACAAGAGTTTACTGCTCCCATCTTCTCCTTACCTCTCTGCCTTGGCTCCCATTATGGGCTGGTATCAGACCTGGGCAAGGGCAAAATGAAGGGCACTCTGCCTCCCAAGTAGGCATGCCGCCAGATGCTGGGATCCAGCCCAGGTCTGGGCTTATAGCCCCTGCCGGGCGTTGCATCAGCCCCCTTTCCACCCTACTCATCCTGCCTACCCCCTTTTCTGGAAGCTTCTAGTTCCTCTCAGTCATTTCAGCCCCAGCTTCTGTTGTGTCCTTGCCAGGAATCCCCCACTCAGGCTGTCTCCTCCCATCCCCCCACTCTGCTTCAGGGCTGAATCCCTGGGGAAGGGGAGGTGCCTGAGAAGGGGTAGGGCACAAGTAAGGATGGATAGAGACCCTCCAAGGGGGATCTGCCTGATGGCCCCCTCCCTCTCAGATTTTGGTTGCCAAGGAGGCAGCAGGAACAGCCTGTTCTCTAGGCTCCCATCAGAGCCGCTATGCCTGGGCCCCGCCCTCTCTCCCTTCCTCCTTCCTTCCTTCCCAGACTGTTGCTAGGAAGCACCCCAAGATTTCTCAGGGTCCACACCTAGAAACCAGGAGCTCCAGATATCTTTCTGAAGAGCTTCCCCACTGGTCTGGAAGCCAAGACTCCACACAGCATCCTCCACCCCTGCCAAGACACCACAAACATTCGGGGATGTTGGGGGGTGGAAACAGAGGACAGGCCCTCTACCAACCTGCCCTGGAATTACCTCCACAGCCTGGGCCTCAGTAATCCCACCCCTCCCCCATGTGGAGCTCCTGGGCTCTGGGTGATGTCAGCAAGTGGTAAGGTGTCCACTAGACACCCCTTGACTCTGCAGACATAGCCCCACTTATTGGGGCATTCTGGAAAGACAGCAGGGGAAACCAGCTAAGAGAACCTAAACCTCAGGTGTTTCTCCCCTTAGTGATCTTTTTTTTTTTTTTTTTAAGATTTTATTTATTTATTTGACAGAGAGAAACACAGCCAGAGAGGGAACACAACAGAGGGACTGAGAGAGGGAGAAGCAGGCTTCCCACTGAGCAGGGAGCCCGATGTGGGGCTCGATCCCGGGTCTCTGGGATCATGACTTGAGCTGAAAGCAGCCGCTTAACCAACTGAGCCACCCAGGCACCCCCCTTAATGATCTTTCAATCAAGAAAAGGTAGTGGAAATAGAGAAAAGAAAAGGAACGGTTTATGGGAGTTGGGGATCAGGTGGCTGGCAGAGATGAGAGACTGGGAAATTCACCAACAATAGACCTGCTAGGGACCACTTAATGTCCCCCTCCCAATCATCTTTGTCTCATCAAGTACCCTGGGTATAGGTCACAAAGTAGAGGGCCAGGGAAGGGACTCAGGCCTGGCTGAGCCTTGCTCTTGGTAGCTGAGGGAAGAAA
The DNA here is from genome assembly GCA_004023965.1 of Spilogale gracilis. NCBI lineage: Eukaryota > Metazoa > Chordata > Mammalia > Carnivora > Mephitidae > Spilogale > Spilogale gracilis. The sequence goes on along the minus strand of PITA01022531.1, from coordinate 21,363 downwards.
TGGAAAAGAAACTGACACCTTCTCCGGGTTGTCTTTCAGGGTTTTTTTCTACTTTTATTCATTCTTTTGATACCTTTTATTTTTTTTAAAGCATTTAATATGTGCCAGAAATTGGACTCCCTAAATTTTCCAGCTTTTGGTTTCACACTCTTGCATAGAGCCCCCTCATCCTGCCTTTGCCAGGAGAGAGGGAAGGAGGAGTAGGGGCACAGTGTTCTTTACCATGGAGTTGGAGCCTTACCATAATGCAGCCGTCCCCTCTCCAGTGAAAGGAGATGGGACAAGCTGGTGTGCAGGCCAAGAGTATAGAGTGGTTCTTGGGGCCTGGAGGGAGGGGTGGTACAAAGGAAATCTCGTAGGCTGGCTTTCTTTTCCTGCCACTGTCCAGGGCTCAAGATCACAGGATGTCTCTTCTCTGAGCTAGGAGTGTGGAGAGGGAAGTCATCTTTGGGGGGTTGGAGAGGAAAACTACTCCAATGATTAGTTCAAATCCTGCCTTTCATTGTTCCAGCTGGTCTCTCTCTGGACTTCTGTGGGGCAGTGGGAAGACAGACACAGGGAACTGTGGGAGATCCACAAACTGTCCTGAGGTGGGTCCGCTTTGTAGGCTTCTCCCCACTCTCCCTTTCCCCCAGAGAGATAGAAAGTGGGGATTTTGACGTGGAACTGGTTGGGGAAGGGAACTGGTTTGGAAGCAGCTGGGTATGAGTGTGTGGGAACAAGTCTTTCTTTCTCCATGTACCTGCTGCCAATTAACTCACCAGAGTGGGGGGACCCAGGCAAGCATCCAAAGAAAATGTTCAGGCTAGGGGAGGGGAATGACTCAGTTTCCCTGTGGAGAGAAGGGATGCTGAAATCCTTTGTGCCTTGTACGCTTACCAAGTATTTCAATGTTTCTGGGTCTAGACTCTTGCCACTTTTCCTTACACTTCTTTCTAGCCCTGATAAGGAATGTTCTCATCCCTTTGGGTACCAAAAGGCCCTATCCCTCACAGCCTCTTACCCAGCCCAAGCCCTCCCACTGGCCTACCAGCTCCTTTCCTGCCATTGCTCCAATGTTGCCATGTCTCTCCACCTGGGTGGCTTCCATTTGCCCCACTTTTCCAGGTAGACCAGCCAACAAGATGAAGAGGTTGGGAGCTCAGTCTTTATCAGCGCTAAGGGGGAAGAAATGAACAGCAAAAGAAGTGGGGGTAAGAAGGGTTTTTGAGAGGGGCTGTATGGAGGGAGGGTTTCCTTTCTATCCAGAGGGGATGCTGGTATCGCTTTTCTTACCCACAGGAGGATTTTCAGAGAGTCCCATCCTTGGGGAGAGAGGATCTAGCCAGGGATCTGGTGGGTCTCAGGAAGTTAATGTGGTGTGGAAGAAAGAGGTGGTATATGGAGAGGCTGTCTCTGATATTGACAGACCAGAAAGGCAGGACAGTCAAAGTAGAGAAATTGAAGATGGCCCATGTCCAGAGCTAAGGGAGTCCTCATAGTCCCTTAGGAGTCCAGTCCTTGGGGGAACCCTGCCAAGCCTAGAAAAGGAGCTGCTGGTGAGAGGTGGGGGGACAGGGAAGGCAGATGGCCTGACTACAAACGCCGCCTCCCTGCCACTGTGAAGTGGGAAGGAGGCACCCCTCCATCCCCCAGAGATCTGCCAGGCTTCCTGCCAGAGAGGGATGGTTTAAGCTCAGAATATCACTATCCTCAGGGCCCAGATATTCACCCAAATGTGCCCAACACCCACTAACTCACTCAGGAGCAGTCACAAAGTTGACAGCTTCTCTCTATGAGGGGCAGTTTGGGCCTAGAGAGGAGCTATTGGATCTAGGGATGGTTCAAGGGAGGGGGGCTGGGCTGGGCTGCGGTCACCAGAAAGGAATGGGTGGAGGGACCAGGCAAAGGCAGAGTAGGGGCCTGGGAGCAGAAGGGAGGCCAGGGACATGTGGGGCTGCAGAGGAACAGGGTTTGTGGTCATCTCAAGTATGAGTGAGTGTGGGATTTGTGGTTGTTTCAAGGGTGGCTGGGGGCAGTTTGGTAGTTAAGTTGAGGAGTCTGGGTTCTTCCTCCTTCCTGCTTTGGAAGCTTTGGCTCCACATAGTTGGCAGCTATTTTGCAGAAATACTATTTCCATGGATGGGTGCACGGGGACAGAGAAAGGCCATAGGCAATAATGACCTCGGAGGGATGTGATCTGGTCCTCCTCCAGCTGCGCTCTACCCCTCAGAACAGAGATCCTTATCTGCCTGTTGTGATTTTGCTCCCATACCCAGTATCCTGTTATTCCCTGACCCAAGGGCCAACAAGTTTGCTTCCAGAGCCTGAGTGCCCTGTGCTCCCAGGTTCATCCCTCTGATGACTGATTTTGCAAGTGAAAGTGTGGCCAAAGAATGGTTGCTGGGGCATATGGATGGAACCTGGCCTCATGGACTGGGATGTCAGGCTTTTAGGGTATGGGATGGGGGAGCTGAAAGTAGGGGGTGGCAGAATACTGGCGGGGAGGACTTCGTGTTTACTCTTGTCCTCCATTATAAATGTTAAGGATGATCTGTCCCCAGGACAGGGCAGGGATAAGGGCTGTATATAGAGAAGACTCAGACATTGGAGTCAGAGGTGAATAGCATTTTCTTCAGAGCTTCTCACTGGAGGGGGAAAAGAGGGCTAAAGTCTAAAGCTCTGAATATAATTATGCATGATTTGGCTCCCTAGGATAAGTAAGACATTGTATTTTTTTTTTAAGATTATTTATTTATTTATTTGACAGAGAGTGAGATCACAAGTAGGCAGGCAGAGAGAGAGCAGAGGAAACAGGCTCCCTGCCAAGCAGAGAGCCGGACGCGGCCTGATCCCAGGACCCTGAGATCATGACCTGAGCCGAAAGCAGAGGCTTTAACCAACTGAGCCACCCAGGCGCCCCTACTCTCCTTAATTTTGATAACCTTAACCTCAGTTTGCTCCTTACTTCTCCCCATATTCAAGAAGTATGCAGGGCCAGGAGATTCTGGGAGGACTGCCAAATTTGGGGGTTAAATGGTGATGTGTGTGCAACTGATCAAGCCCCAATGTCACCTCAGAAATGCAGGTGTGGAAATAAGAACTCTGGTACACCAAGATGTGTAAAAGCACCAAAAAAAAAAAAAAAAAAAAAAAAAAAAAAGGCAAGAAAGAGGAAGACCTATTGCTGAACAGCCCAGCCGTGCCTAGTAACTAGCATGTAATGAAAGGGTGCCAGAATATCATTTAAATGCCGGTCGACAGTGACGTCTTTGGGCGACGCCTGCTTGCTAACTTACAAGAGCCCTCAGCTTCCTCCGCCCCGAGTCTTTGATGCTTCAGCTTGTACTTGTCCTTCTCTAAAGCAAAGAAACAATGCGGGTTGGATAGCTCAGTCCCTTGGCGTTCTCGTTAGCCTAGTTCAAGGAACTACAATTCCCAGAAGACATTGCGAAGAGACGGCCTCTTGCTGCATTATTATTGGCTCATGTTTTTTACTCCCAGCCAATAGAAGTTAAGCTCTTTGATAAGTGCCAAGATGGCGACATCTAGGCTCTAGAACCAGCTGGTACGGTAGGCTTAAAATTGGGGAGGTGGTGGATGAAAAGGAAATAGGGAATTATAGTTTCAAGGTTGGGGAAGGTGGAGGAACTAGAGGATTTGGGGCGGTAGGGTCTGAGGGACGCAGCCAGACCTAAGGGCTTAATTAGGCAATATGGATAGGCTAACCCCTTGCCACCCTCTTCACTCTTTATATTAAGCTCCTATGACACCCTTTTCTTAGTGTTCCAGTTGAAGGAGGATGACTCAGGAGGAAGGAACCCGGCAGAATCCCTTCCTTGTCTTCTTCCCCATGTTTTCTCTCTAATTCCTCTGCCTCCCTTAAATGTTCCTATATCCGTTTCATTCAACTCAGCCCTCCCCAGTTATTTCCTTCAGCATCCTCTCTCTTCTCTTAGCTCAGTTTCTTACACCGCGGAGCGGAGCGCCACTGACCCCTTCTCAGAGTGAAGTCATGAAGGTAGTGAACTTGAAGCAAGCCATTTTACAAGCCTGGAAGGAGCGATGGAGTGACTACCAGTGGGCTATCAACATGAAGAAATTCTTTCCCAAAGGAGCCACCTGGGACATTCTCAACCTAGCAGGTCTCAAGTGAAGCAGGAAGGAAGGATGGGAGGGCTAAACTCAGAAAAGCTATAACCACTCAGTCTTGCTTTGTTATTCCCCTTGCAGAAGCACTACTGGAGCAAGCCATGATTGGACCTTCCCCCAATCCTCTCATTCTGTCCTACCTGAAGTATGCCATTAGTTCCCAGGTAAACTGCCCCATCTATTACAGAGAGTGAGGATTTCAAGGTAAAAGACTTGGAGTACACTTGTCAGCTTACACTTTCTAGGTAAATTTGTTTGAACACAACACTTCTCTGAGCCTCAGTTGTCTCGTGAAAATAATAATACTACCTTGGTTGTGATGAATGTTATATTAACTTATTCTATCAATAAATATTCATAAATGCATCAGTGGTGTAGGCCCTGGGGATATAGCTGTAAGACCTGATCCCAGCACAAAAGGAATTTAGTGGGTAGTAACAAACATGAAAATAAGCAGGTTTATGATGTAGGTTAAGACAGTATTAGGGGAGTATGTGAGAGAGGCAAGGCATGGAATTCAGTCTGAGCAATCAGGGAAGGGTTTCTGGAGAAAGTGGTGTTTAAACCAAGACTTTATTGTTAATAGGACTTAGCCAGGCAGATTGGTGAGAGTGTACAAAGCAGAAAGAAAAGCATTTGTAAAGGCTGGGAGGCAAAAATCACATGTTGTTTAGGAACCGAAAATAATTTGTATGGCTAGAGCAGTAGTTTTGGTCTCAGGAATCTTTTATGATCTTAAAGACTATTGAGACCCCCACAAAGCTTTTGTTTATGTGTATTACATTTATCCATACTTACCATTTAAGAAACTAAAACTGAGAAATTTTTGTTTATTATTTTTTTAAAGATTTTATTTATTTGACAGAGAGAAACACAGCTAGAGAGGGAACACAAGCAGGAAGAGTGAGAGAGGGAGAAGCAGGCTTCCTGCTGAGCAGGGAGCCCGATGTGGGGCTCGATCCTGGGTCTCCAGAATCATGACCTGAGCCGAAGGCAGTCGCTTAACCAACTGAGCCACCCAGGCGCGCCTAAAACTGAGAAATTTTAAAAATATTTATGAACTTATTTAAAAGTAACAAAAAAGTAAAGTCTATTAAATAAAGCCTGTTATATTACATGTTAATATAAATAACATTTTAATGAAAACCGTATTTTCCAAAACAAAAAAGTGAGTGAGGAAAGTGGCATTTTTTTATGTTTTTGATAATCTCTTTAATGGTTTAATAGAAGACAGCTAATTCTCCTATCTGCGTCTGCATTCAGTTGTTGCAGTACACTATTTTGGCTGAATTGTATGAAAAAATCTGTCCTCAGACATCAGATATTTAGTTTGAAAAGGACAGAATGTTGATAAGCTTTTCAGATAACTGGATATTCATCGACACGCTAAATTTGACAGGTGGTGTGAAACCACATCAATGAACTTAAAAATTAATTAATTAAAAATTAATTAAGTGAAGATAAAAGACTCGGAGTACACTTGTCAGCTTACACTTTCTAGGTAAATTTGTTTACCTTAAGCCCATTAAGTTGGCTTAATTGTAAAAAAATTAATTATTTAATTTTTATATAATTAATAATTTATAATTAAATAAATTAATTATTTAATTTAATTTAAAAATTAAATAATTAATTTTTTAACATAAGCTCTACACCCAACCTGGGGCTTGAACTCACCACCCTGAGATCAAGAGTCACAGCCAGACTCTGCTCAATGAACTACTTAATCTCTATTACATCTAAATCCATTGGACTCTTTCTTGCACTTTGAACAGATCTTTTACTCATGCATGATTTTATAGTATCATGAATTGGTCAGGTGGAAAATATCTGTTAATGAGTTACACAGATATTCCAATTGTCAACACATTTAATTACATGATACACATTTCATGGAGCCTCTGGGACATTCCACATACTGTTGTGGGAGAATGAGAGTAGAAAAGGCAAATAACATCTTAGCAGTATTTAAAAAATAGTTTTAACTTCATAGACTCCAGGGGTTCCTCGACCATATTTTGAGAACTGCGGGGCTAGCACTTCAAGAAAGAGACTGGTTTAGAGAGAGATAGGGTAGCCTATGGGTGATAAAAGACCCGTGGGTGATGGTAAAGAGTTTGGACTTTTTCCTAGGGTGACGAGTAATCATTTAAAGAGTTGTAAGTGGAGGAATGACATGGTAGGATTCATGTGTGTATGTATACAGATGTTTAGCATGTAACAAAATGCACAGATCTTAAGATGAATTCAATGAGTTTTAGTAATTGTATATACCCATGTCACTAACATTCAAAATAAGATACAGAATATTTCCATTCTTCCAGAAAGTTCTCTTGTGCCCCTTTCTAGCTCATCCTCCTACAACCACTAAATGTTTTCTGTCACTGTAGATTAGCCTTGTCTATATTCGGATTTCACTGAAATGGAATCATGTAGCAAACACTTGATACTCTGTCTTCTTTTGTTTAACATAAATGTCTTTGAGGGGCGCCTGGGTGGCATATTCAGTTAGGCATCCAACTCTTGGTTTTGGCTCAGGTCATGGGGTCGTGGTCTCAGGCTTGTGAGATGAAGCCCCGTGTCAGGCTCTGTGCTCAGGGCAGAGTCTGCTTAGGACTGTCTCTCCTTCAGCCTCGCCACTCTCCCCCATGCCCCCCCTCACCCATTCTCTCTTTCTCAAATAAATAAATAGGTCTTTTTTTTTTTTAAGATTTTTATTTATTTATTTGACAGAGAGAGAGATCACAGGTAGGCAGAGAAGCAGGCAGACAGAGAGGAGGAAGCAGGCTCCCTGCTGAGCAGAGAGCTCAATGAGGCCTTGATGTGGGCTTCGATCCCAGGACCCTGAGATCATGACCTGAGCCGAAGGCAGAGGCTTAACCCACTGAGCCACCCAGGCGCCCTAAATAGGTCTTTTAAAAAAAAGTTTTTTTGAGATCTATCTATGTGGTTGTGTATGTCATCATTTCCTTCTCTTTAAATTGCTGAATAGTATCCCTCAAGTGGCATGTAGATGGCTTTTAATTTTTTTACTGTTATACTCAGTTTCATTGGACTTTCTTTCTTTCTTTTTTTTTTTTTTTTTTTTT
>PITA01022531.1:0-14043 GCA_004023965.1 Spilogale gracilis | reverse complement strand
CTCTGTCAAATAAATAAATAAAATCTTTAAGAAAATTAGGGGTGCCTGGGTGGCTCAGTTGGTTAAGCGACTGCCTTCGGCTTAGGTCATGATCCTGGAGACCAGGGATCAAGTCCCACATCTGGCTCCCTGCTCGGCAGGAAGTCTGCTTCTCCCTCTCTCACTCCCCCTGCTTGTGTTCCCTCTCTCGCTGTGTTTCTCTCTGTCAAATAAATAAAATCTTTAAAAAAAAAAAAATCTTAGAAAAAAAATTCTGGGGGTGCCTGGGTGGCTCAGTTGGTTAAGCGATTGCATTCCGCTCAGGTCGTGGTCCCAGAGACCCGGGATCGAGCCCCACGTCGGGCTCCCTGCTCAGCGGGAAGCCTGCTTCTCCCTTTCTCACTCCCCCTGCTCGTGTTCCCTCTTTACTGTGTTTCTCTCTGTCAAATAAATAAATAAAATCTTAAAAAAAAAAATTCTGTCTCCTCCCTCTGCCCCCTCCCCCTTCTTCCTTCCCTCTCTAAAAAAAATATAAAGAAAGACAGAATTCCCCTATTCAATTGCAGTACATTCTGCAATTTGTCCTCTAGAAAGGATGGTATTAGTTTACACCCCCTCCATAATGATTGGCAGTGTTTCCCAACACCTTTCCAATGCTGGATAGAATTTTTTTTTTAATTCCTTTCCAGAAGGTGAAAAATCACACCACATTATAATTTGTATTTCCATAACTGTAATGTTGAGCACTTTTTTATATGTTTATTGGCTCTCTGTATATCTCTGGGAATTGCTTACGCATATCATTTGCCCGTTTTTCTTTTGTTTGATTTTTTATTGTAAAAGCTTTATTGAGATATAAATCACATACTATACAGTTTTCCCATTTAAAGTATACAATTTACTGAATTGTGGTATTTTCAGAGTTATGCAACCACTACCACAGTCAATTGAGAACATTTTCATCACTCCAAGAAGAATTCTTACTGATTTTTAAGTGTCTTAATGTAATTGATCTTGTAATCCTTATCTATTATTTATATTTGAAATTTTTTATCAGTTTTTTAAACTTTTTGGTTTTCGTTTTTTTTTCTTTTGTTCTTAAAAAGATTTTATTTATATGGGGCGCCTGGGTGGCTCAGTTGGTTAAGCGACTGCCTTCGGCTCAGGTCATGATCCCGGAGACCTGGATCGAGCCCCACATCAGGCTCCCTGCTTGGCAGGAAGCCTGCTTCTCCCTTTCTCACCCCCCCTGCTTGTGTTCCCTCTCTAACTGTGTTTCTCGCTGTCAAATAAATAAAATCTTTAAAAAAAAAATATTTTATTTATTTGGCAGTGAGAGCACACACAAACGGGGAGCGGCAGGCAGAGGGAGAGGGAGAAGGGTCCATTTCTTGATATTTTAGTTTATTTCATTGGTAGATTTGTCTGTGCTTATCCTAGTGCTTTACTGTTTTATTACTATATTTTTATAGTATGTTTGATGTCTGGTTAGGCAAGTCTTCCCTTAGTTGTTTTATTTTTCAAAAATTTCTTGGGGCGCCTGGGTGGTTCAGTTGGTTGAGCGACTGCTTTTGGCTCAGGTCATGATCCCGGAGACCCGGGATCGAGTCCCACATCGGACTTCCTGCTCAGCGGGAAGCCTGCTTCTCCCTCTCTCAGTCCCTCTGCTTGTGTTCCCTCTCTAGCTGTATTTCTCTCTGTCAAATAAATAAATAAAATCTTTAAAAAAAATTTTCTTGACTTTTCAGGCATTTTCTTTCCAATTTTTAAAATCAACCTGTTGAATTCTTTTATTTATTTTTTAAAGATTTTATGTATTTATTTGACAGAGAGAAACACAGCCAGAGAGGGAACACAAGCAGGGGGAGTGACAGAGGGAGAAGCAGGCTTCCCGCCAAGCAGGGAGCCTGATGCGGGGCTCGATCCTGGGACTCTGGGATCATGACCTGAGCCAAAGGCAGACGCTTAATGACTGAGCCACCCAGGCGCCCCTGTTGAATTCTTTTAAAAAATCCAATTGTATTTTGGTGGAAATTTCCTTGACTTTGTGGATTTGGGGAGTTTGTGGATTAATTTTAGAAAGATCACTCTGGTAGTAGTTTGAAGAATGCATTGGCGGTAAGACAGAAGGCAGGGAGATCATTTAACAAGGCATATGTATATTTTTAAAGTTTATTTAATTAATCTCTACATCATCCTGGGGCTCAAACTCATGACCCTGAGATGAAGAGTCACATCCTCTTTCACGGCGTCAGCCTCACACCCCAGGCTTTTCTTCTTCTTCTTCTTCTTTTTTTTTTTTTTTGCCAAGGATCAAATAGTAAATACTTTCACTTTGCAGGCCATGTGGTCCCTGTCATCATTATGCTGTCATTAGAGTTTGAAAGCAGATACAGATAGTATATAAGTAAATGGATATGCCTGTGTTCAGATGAAACCTTATTTTTTTTAAAGGATTTTGTTTATTTGAGAGACTGAAAGTGAGCAAGAGAGAAAAAGAGACAGGAGCAGGCAGAGGAAGAGGGACAAGCAGACTGCTCGCTAAGCAGGGAACCCAGCATAGGGCTCAATTCCAGGACTGAGAGCATGACCTGAGCAGAAGGCAGATGCTTAATGGACTGAGCCACCCAGGTGTTCCCTGATGAAACTTTATTTACAAAAAAGGTGTTCCCTTTTGGGGAACAATGGGTCCAATTTGGCTTGTGAGCCCTGGTTTTTCAATCCCTGATTTAGGCTATTGCAGTGATTCAGGTAGGAGATGATACTAGCATAAGCATGGGAAGTGGCAGCAGAGAAGATGAATTCAAGAACCATTCAGGAGGTGGCGAATGAGAGGGTTTGGTAATTACCAGGATGAGGGGCATGAGAAAGAGGAAGAGATCATGGCTGATGGGATCATAAGGACAGTAGAAGAGTAGGGCTATTGTTAGGGTTGGGGTGCAGCTGAGGGGTGGAAAGGACATTGATTTTGGCTGTTTTGTTTTTTTTTTAAGATATATTTATTTGAGAGAGAGCGAGTAAGCAAGCATGGTGGGGAGGAGCATAGGGAGAGGGAGAGAAGGTTCCAAGTTGACTCCACTCCGAGCGTGGAGTCTGATGCAGGGCTCAATATCATGACTGAGATCATGACCTAAGCTGAAACCAAGAGTCAGACACTCAACCAGCTGCACCACCCAGGTGCCACTGGCCATTTTTTTTTTTAAATAGTACTTCTTTTCTTTTTTTAAACATATATTTTTCAAGATTTATTTTAGAGAGAACACGAGCAGGGGCAGGGGCAGAGGGAGAAGTAGAGAATCTCAAGCAGACTCCCAGCTGAGCACAGAGTCCAATGTGAGCCCGATTCCACAGCCGTTGAGATCATGATCTGAGCTGAAATCAAGAGTCGGATGCTCAACCGAGTCATCCAGATACCCCTGAATTTGGCCTTATTAAGTAAGGTGCCTATGTGAGCTGTCAAAGAGAAGATACTTGGTAGGAAGTTGAACATTATGTCCGAAAATTAGAAGAAGAGGCCTAGACTGATGTGTTGATTTCAGTGCTGTTGACTTTGGAATTGTCAATTGCAGGTGGTAATTGAAGCTGTGGGCATGGAGGAGAGTGCCCAGAGAGGGTGGAGAGTGAGCAAAAAAAAATGACCCAAGCCAAATCCCTGAGGAACCAGTCACATGTAGGGAACACACGTAGGAGAAGGAGTCCTTGTAAGAGTCTGAAAAGAGGGGCACTTGGGTGGCTCATTGGGTTAAAGCCTCTGCCTTCGGCTCAGGTCATGATCTCAGGGTCCTGGGGATCGAGGCCCCATGTCGGGCTCTCTGCTCAGCAGGGAACCTGCTTCCTCCTCTCTCTCTGCCTGCCTCTCTGCCTCCTTGTGATCTTTCTCTCTGTCAAATAAATAAATAAATAAAATCTTTAAAAAAAAAGGAGTCTGAAAAGAAGAGGTCAGTGAGGTGGGAAGAAGAGCAAGAGAGAGTGGGATTACAAGTAGCCAAGGGGTCAGAGGACCGAAGAATGAGGAAGTTTCCTGGTGTTGGATCCTGCGGACAGGTCCGTGAGATCAGAACTGAGAAGTACCTATGGGGTTTAACAAGCAGTTTGTTGATGAGCTTCCTGAGGAAATACCTGCAGTGGTAAGGACACAAGTGACTGTAGTGAACAGAAGGCAGGGAGATAGAGATGAGTGCATAGAACACATGTCTATGAGAGCAGGAGAGGGAGCATGGTGGTTAATTGGAAATGGGGCGGTCTGCGGGAAGTTCTCTTAAAGGTAGAAGAATCTTGGGGCGCCTGGGTGGCTCAGTTGGTTGGGCGACTGCCTTCAGCTCAGGTCATGATCCCGGAGACCCGGGATCGAGCCCCACATCAGGCTCCCTGCTCCGCGGGAAGCCTGCTTCTCCTTCTCTCACTCCCCCTGCTTGTGTTCCCTCTCTCGCTGTGTTTCTCTCTGTCAAATAAATAAATAAAATCTTAAAAAAATAAAAAAAATAAAAAAAAAAATAAAGGTAGAAGAATCTCAAGATGTATAAACGCTGATGGGAAGGCAAGAGGGAGAGCAAGGCGGAAGTAACAGAGATAAATGTACCTGCGGGAGCTTCAGTACTTGTAAAGTGCTGTGCAGAATTAGGCACTGCTTCTTCCTCCAGAGTCAAGAAGCCCTCGATCCAGTGCTGTACACATGGAGGGCACTTAGGAGTAGTTCGGGGTCTTGATTATCAAGAGCAGAGCAGAGGAGAGGAGAGAGCAGGTCCGTCTGGGCTAGCCAGGTGTGCAGTGGGCCACTGGGAGGGGCTCCAACCTCGGGCTGGTGGTAGCTGAGAATTGCAACGCTGATAGATATATTAAGAGTGAAACAGGCTAAATCCTGCTGTGAGAAACAGTTCAAACAGTTCGCCATGTGGAAAGTATTTTTAGGTCTCAAGAGTAGCAGTGCTTTGTTGAAAATGTTAGCACAAACTTATGGGATAAAATTCTGAATTTGGAGACAGTAAATGCATTAGAACATTCAGCGTCCCTCAGAAGATACAGAATAGGGGGGAGGTGCGGTTCTCTTCTGGTAGTTTGGGGTCAGTTTCAGTAGGAGCATCCAGCTCCCCCTTCAGGTTGGTATCCAACAAGGTTCAGTTCCCTGCCAAGCTCTTGCTATGGGGACATCAGTTATAAATAAACAAACACTCGCCTGGAACGTTATGGTCATCCTGCCCAGGCAGGCTCCCAACTTTCTGATCACCATCACACACCAGCTATGGCTTCACAGAACATCTTGCTGAGAGCGGCGCTAAACACTAATTGTGTATTTAAGTCCTCTGTGTGTTTTGCTCTTTGTGCAAGAATACTAGTTAAAGGTGTCTGAACAGAGAGCGCTCTGTTCACATGATGGAGAAATTGTACACAGAAGGCATTGCCATGCATGTAAAATTCACCATACTAAGGCCATTGAGGCTGACTTCACTTTCTCCTTAAATCTTTGGAAATCTCTAGGGAAGACAACCCACAAGGCTGGTGATTATCCCGGCAGTTCCTCTCACTGTATTCTGCTTTTTTATTTTGGTGTATTTTGCCATTGATGTTGAGTATATAAATGTAACTACTTTCTAAAGTATTATTCATGTTTTATCAGCATGCTGTAACTTTTTAAAAAATATGACGAAAGACTTTCTGTAGTTTTTAATTGCATTCAGGACACATTAGTTATTTCTTTTGAACTACATCTCCATTCTTATGATGGTGATGAATAGATTTTACTAATAGAGATTTATTTTTAAAGTACAATTTTTTCATTGTATGCTAGAATGCTAGTTCTGAGAATTCATCAGTCCAAAGCAGTAAAGACTTACTGAGGACCTACTGTGTGCTAGGCCCAGGCTAGGTTCTTGAGAAACAGATATAAATTCACCGCTATTTCTGTTCCCAGGGAGCTCACCATTCAGGTAGGAGTTCCCTTAGTCAAGTAAGCATGGAAAGTATTGCTTACTTTGTCTCCATTTATCTTAGAGGTTCTCATTGTATACATTCATATTATGATTTAGAGATGCCCTATAGTAAAGAAAACTTTATTTATTTTACGGTTTCTCAAATTCATATCACACAGAACCTGTATGTGTATTTCTGTGTATGTAAAATGAACATCTTTGGGAATCTTTGGAATATCATCATGCAATAGAAGTTGCTACAGTCACGGAAACGCTCTGTATCTATTGTGGCCAGTCCTGTCACCACGAGCCACATGTATCTGTTGGGCACTGGTGATGTGGCTGGTCTGACTAGGGAACTGCATTTTCAATTTCATTTGATTTAAATTTAAATAGCCACGTGTGGCTAATAGCTTCCCTATCGAACAGTGCAACCTTGGAAGCTACTTTGAGAAGTGCTGGTCCAGGGTGTGTCTTTCCTTACTCATTCTACAAACATTCTCAGTAAGTCCATGGTGGTCACTGAGTAAAAGCATCCTTGTCCTCAAGGAGCTCCTAGTTTGGTGGGTGCAACAGGTATCCACTGTATCATGATGGGTCTAAGGGGATTACTTGGAGCATAGGGGGAAGAGTTTCAGCTTTGGGTGGGAGGTTGGAGTTGATCAGAGAAGGTGTCCTGGAGGATTCCTAGAGAGTAAGTCCTAGAGAATCAGTAAGAGTTTGTAAAATGAAATTTCCTATTTCAAGGTCCACATGCTACCTGTTCATTGCAGGGAATGTTTGTTCATCTCCATTTCTTATCCAAATAAAAGTATCTATATTGAACTTGTGGGACTAAAATAACATAACCTCATCCTTGTCCGTTCTCCTGCCTATTGGCAGTCATTTGAACCTTGTGGCATGTGAACATGGGACTTAGCACCTCTAGTGCCCACCTTCATCTTCTCCGTGGGTGTATGCGGATGATGTCATTTATGGTGACTGATACAAGCAGGAATAGGGACAGTGCCTCTCTTTTGATGGGTTGAGGAAGGCTTCTTGAAGGGGTTGAGGGTTTTGGAGAACTGCAGAAACTTTAATAAGCGTCAGTATTTGATCATTGTCAGCTGTGTGACACTAGTCTGAACTTTGTCTTTCTTCTTTCCCTGCAGATGGTGTCCTACTCCTCTGTCCTCACAGCTATCAGTAAGGTATGACTGCAGGCACTCATGAGCTAGGTGGAAGGCAGGGCCAGAGAGATGGTAGTCATAGAGGGGACCCCATCTCCTAGACTGCTCTGAGCAGACGAGCTCAAGCTGGACAGGCAGCACATGATGTGTCTAGCTGGCACTGCTGTGTTCATTGGAGGGAGGGGGATCCCGGGATGTGGGGGCTGGCAATTAGGAGCCACTTTCCAATGTTGAAAGAGTGCCGAGTCTGAAACTGCAGGTTGGAGGAAAGATGAGCAGGCATCCTGAATATGCCGTCTGCCTCATGTGTGAGACCAGGGTCAACTGGGATGTTCCGTAGCATTGTTGCTGTTCTTTCCACAGTTTGATGACTTTTCCCGGGATTTGTGTGTCCAGGCTTTGCTGGATATCATGGACATGTTTTGTGACCGACTGAGGTAATGGCAAGGCTCATAACCTTCCAGCATTATCTTAGTGTCAGGAAGAAGCTCCCAGCCCATAGATTGAGACCAGCTTGATGGGGTCCTGACCTTCTTCTTCCCACTTGCCCATCTGCACCCACACATCCCTATCCTCTTCTACTTAAACCCCTAGAACAAAAGGCCTTTTCTTTTTGGAGTGGCTCATTTGAAATCTTGTCCCGTGGAAGCCGACAGGGCTGTCTTCCCTAGGACGTTGCTAGCTTCCCAGCTCTCTTCCCCAGTAGGGGTGTTCCAGGGACTCTGGGGAACATTGGTGTGGATCATATTTCAGCCTTTGGAGCCAAGACAGATTTTCCATCCTTTTCCGTAGCTGTCATGGCAAAGCCGAGGAGTGCATCGGACTGTGCCGGTCCCTTCTCAGCGCCCTCCACTGGCTGCTGCGCTGCACTGCAGCCTCTGCAGAGCGGCTCCGGGAGGGGCTGGATGCAGGCACCCCAGCTGCTGGGGAGAAGCAGCTTGCCATGTGCCTGCTGCGCCTGGAGAAGACCCTCAGCAGCACCAAGAACCGGGCCCTGCTCCACATCGCCAAACTAGAGGAGGCTTGTATGTCCCCCTGGTTCCCCTGAGCCCCACTTGCCACTGTTCCCATAGCCGGTTCTTTAATTGAGAGGGGAGAGGCAGGATGCCATCCCACTTCTTTCCAGGAGGATCTGAAATCATCCCACTTCCTTTTTTTTCTCCCCATAAGCATTGCATACATCCCAGGGACTTGGGCAGGGTGGCACCCGAGCCAATCAACCAACAGGTATTTACTGAGCATTATTGTATGCCCAGCACTGCGCCAGGTGCTGGGGGTGGGGGTGGGGGATGGGGGGCTACCAAAGGAGCATGTGCAGGGTCCCTGCCCTCAACAAGCATATATGCTAGTGAGGAGCAAGACCAGTATGTAATATACATGGAAGAAATTAGAGGATGAGAGAAGCACACCATCCATCCTTGTGTTTGTCTCCACACTACTCATCTAAAAGCACATGACTCTTGTGTTCGAGTGTTGCCTAACACAGCCCTTTAAACATCGTTCCTGTTTGCTGTGAGGCCTGTTGGATCATGCATCTCTTGACACAAGTGCAGATCTGAAATATTGGAACCCTCCAGAGCCTGAGAGGAGACAGATCATCTGATGGGAGGGAGACTTTGGTGTTTCTGGACATGGGACCCAAGGCCACAGTCTCACAGTGGCTTGAGACCCCCTAAGGATCTCTTATTCTCCTGTAACAAGAATGCTAGGATGAGTCACACCCAGGTCTTCAGGACCTGTTTGGAGAATTTACTATTAGGATTAGTATATTTGTTACTTCTCAAAGTGTGTAATATTGCTTATCAAAAAGTCCAGAGAGATGACCCCTCCACAAAAATAGGCTGTGCTGACAGTATCTTACCTATCTTGAGCCTTTGACAAATGTTTAGTGGCTTGACAAGGAAATGAATATTTAACTTAATTTTAATGGATCTCAGATCTTATCCTTTTGGTTTTTTCCTCATGCCACATGGAGGTTAACGGGCTAGTTGGTGCCAATATTCATCATTTGACCCTCTGGACTTGTAACTAGGATAAGTGACTCATAATTAAGTGCAAAATAATGCGATATAGACCATGAGTTCAGACGTTTAGGAGGAGAGGTCAGTGGGTTGGACCAGCTCGGCGAGTTGTTGAAGGATCCTGGGCTTGAACAAAGGCTTGAGGAGAGTGAGTTTGCGAGGCGGCGAAGAAGAGCCAGGTTGGGGGCGCCTGCAGAGGAGGTGGGCAGTGAGAGCAGAGGCCTCGGCAGGGCGAGGCGGGTGAACCTAGGAGGCTGGTGGGGAATCTAGCTTGACAGCCATAGAGAGTGGGGCCCACTTGCAAGGCTGGCCACTCCTGATGCAATTTTGTGGCCACCTCCCTGTTCCAGTCACCGGAGACCTGCTATGCCTCTCTCTGCCACGGCGTGTGTTAGGCAGTACCTCGGCGCTCAGTTCGGCTGCGTGCATCCCCTAGAAGACAGGCCTCTGGGGATGATTTCTAGGGCCTTCACTGTTGGTGCTCATCCCTCTTCTAGACACAGTGCATGCTGCCCTCAGGCTCCTGGCCTCTATGTCATCCTTAGGGGAAGCCTCCATATTTGGCCCCAGGGGGGCCAAATTTGAGGATCTCAGGGCCAGTGTCTTCCTCTCCTCTGTTTCCCATCGTGCATCTGCATTTCCTCCTCTCCACTAGCCTCCTGGACTGCCATTGAGCATTCTCTCTTGAAGCTTGGGGAGATCCTGGCCAGTCTCAGCAACCCTCAGCTCCGGAGCCAGGCTGAGCAGTGTGGCACGCTCATTAGGAGGTACCGGGCTTCTGGGCTCATCAGGGTGGAGGGAGAGAGGAAAGGCCCTGGGTGTGGGTGGGGAGTGTGACCCCTGCCCTCTATCTCTCTGCTCTTCCCTGCCTTCCACCTTTTCCTGGCTTCCTACACTGTCTCCTGTGTATCTGTTCCCTTCAGCATCCCCACAATGCTGGCTGTGCACTCAGAGCAGCTGCACAAGACTGGCTACCCCACAGTCCATGCAGTGGTCCTGCTCGAGGGCACCATGAACCTGACGGGCGAGACACAACCCCTGGTAGAACAGTTGATGATGGTGAAGCGCATGCAGGTGGGTGGCCCAGAGCTGCTTCTCTGTCAGTGTGGTGGGCTGGCCACATGGGGCTGTGGGGAGGATTCTTCCGGTACTTCCTGGGAGAAAAGGGGTTTCTCCTGACTCGTGGTGGAAAGTGGATCCCTGTCATGCACGGTGCTGCCATTTCACATGACATGCCTGCTCCTCACCCTGGAACAGGGCAGCACCTGTCCTGCATGGCCTCTGAGCTCGCCTGACCAGCCCTCACCTTCCCCCCACCCTGGGCCCCCACCAAGGGGGATGGGCACCCTTAAGAGGGCTTTACTCTCGGATCATCCCACAGCATATTCCCACACCACTTTTTGTCCTGGAAATCTGGAAAGCTTGCTTCGTGGGGCTCATCGAGTCTCCCGAGGGCACGGAGGAGCTCAAGTGGACAGCTTTCACCTTCCTCAAGGTACCTGGGTCTTGGGAGCAACATAGCACCGAGTCTAGAAGCGGTTCTCAGGAAAAGCAGTGACACCCAGGATCTTTGTCCTGCATTTCTCCCTGCCTGCATCGTCCGCAGCCTGCAGGTCCCCCAGTGCAAGTTCCCATCGAATCTTTTCTCTATATTTAGCTGACTTGGCAGGCGCCTGCCATCTCTTAGCTCACAGGTGCTGTTTAGCCCAGTCACCAGCCAGATTGGCCCAGGGCAGTTAGGGGAGCCAGGGAAGTGGCCCCGGTCCTTGAATCAGGGTTCCCTTGGCTTATGGCGATTGCTTGTGGAGCCAGCAGAAGAGAGGGGGTCCCTATGTCCTGTAGGCATCAGGCACCGGACACTTGGATGCCTGCCAGCTTTCTAATTTGGCCCATAAGAGTGCTTTCCTTTCCATGGTGGAAGGGTTCCTGTCTCTCTGCTTGGAGCAGGGCAGGTGGAGGGGAGGCCTTCATTCTGAGGGTAAGAGAAGGAATTAATCTTCCTGTTTCTCCTCTTCCCTCACTAGATCCCACAGGTCTTGGTGAAGTTAAAGAAATACTGTCATGGGGACAAGGTAAGTTGGAGAAATGAGATGGGGGCGTGTGGGAGTTGGTGAATCCTTGTTTCCACAAGGGCACGGGAGAAGTGGGCAAGGGAAGGGTCAGTCTTGTGTCCCCGCACCTGGGGGCTGGATCGAGATGTGAGTGTACCCAAGCATCTGTGTGTCCCCACACACACCCATTTTCCAGATAGAGGTGGCCAGGCCACACAGAACCGGAGGTGGCCCCAGGTGACTACACTCCTCCCCATTATGTCATTGCAAGCCGGTGGAGGGTGTGACCGGCTCTTCGGGGTTTATATCCAGCGGGGTGTCCTCGTGAGCCTGCATCACAAGCTAGGGGTGGAGTGGAGGGCCTAGAAGCCAGATGGCAGTTCCTGGCTCTTCATAGGACTTTACCGAGGACGTCAGCTGTGCTTTCGAATTCCTGCTGAAGCTCACACCCTTACTGGACAAAGCTGACCAGCGCTGCAAGTATGAGCTCCCCTGCTCCACTGCCCCTCGCATCCTCCTCCTACTGGAAGGTGTTCTGGGTTCTTCCCCCGCTCCTCTGTGCTTGACAGCCCTCAGGGGACTGTTACCTGGCTCGTTCCCCTTGGTGGGGGCAGGAGGCAGCAGCCCTGTGTTCAGTGCACTCAAAGCATTCTTCGTCCTGAAGGAGGGAGGAGACCAGGCAGGGACCTGTTGTTCCTACCCCTCAGGAATCCCTGCCGTGTGCCCTGGTCCCTCATTATCTTTTTCCCTCACAGCTGTGACTGCACAAAATTCCTACTCCAAGAATGTAGTAAGCAGGGGCTTCTGTCTGAAGCCAGTGTGACCAACCTCATGGCCAAGCGGTAAGCATGAGCTCCCTTGGGCTGGTCGAGGCACCACTTGCCTTCCTTCCCTCATGTCTGGTCTGGACCACTGGGATTCCCACCCTCCTTTGTGAGCAAAGTAAAAATCCTAAGTCTTCCTTTAATCTCAAGTGAACTTTCAAAATTGAGGTTTCGATCAGTGACAATCTGAAGCAGTTGTAGCAGTGGATACGCTTTCATAAACATAACCCCAACCCCAGAGGTTCTCCTGTGCTCCCCACCTTCCCTGGCCTCTGCTTCTGGTACCGGACTAGGGAGCACATCAGGAACTAATCTCTGTTTCTTTTCCCTTCTCTTGGCCAATGGCTTCTTCATAGTGCGGCAGACCGGGAGCATGCACCCCAGCTGAAATCAGGAGAAAATGCTAACATCCAGCCCAATCCTGGCCTCATCCTCCGGGCAGAGCCCACTGTCACAAATATCCTCAAGGTGAGTGTGCCCTTCCCTTGCCTCCAGGGTCATCTCTTCCTTTTTTCCACTTTTGCCTCTACTTCCAGAGAAATAAACCGAGGCCGTAGAGCTCTCTGTCTTCCGGATTTTTTTTTTTCTTTTAAAGATCTTATTTATTTATTTGACAGAGAGAGAGATCACAAGTAGGCAGAGAGGCAGGCAGAGAGGGAGGAGGAAACAGGCTCCCTGCCGAACAGAGAGCCCGATGCGGGCCTCGATCCCAGGACCCCGAGATCATGACCTGAGCTGAAGGCAGAGACCTTAACCCACTGAGCCACCCAGGCACCCTGTCTTCTGGCTTTTGTATATAGTTACTTCAGAAGTAGAGAAACAGGCAAGGCAGGGCAGCTGCTATTGAAAACTCAGATTTGTGGGGTGCCTTGGTGGCTCAGATGGTTAAGTGACTGGCTTCGGCTCAGGTCATGATCCTGGAGACCTGGGATTGAGCAGGAAGCCTGCTTCTCCCTCTCTCACTCCCCCTGCTTGTGTTCCCTCTCTGGCTGTGTTTCTCTCTGTCAAAAAAATAAAATCTTTAAAAAAAAAAAAAAGAAAGAAAAAGAAAACTCAGATTTGTTGAACATTACTTGGAAGGCAGGCCCTGTGGTAGGGCCTTTCACCTGCTCCCACAGAAGCAGTGGAGAATCTCACCCTCCCCACCCCTGCTGCCACCATCGCAGTTTAGTTGAGAAGGATGGATCAAAGAGCAAGGATAGATTTGGGGAATGGTTTTCCAGATTAGAGTCAGAAAGATGTAGATTGAATTGCAGGTTGTGGTATGCCATTTAATAGGAGACGTGCAGAGAGGGAAGCTGTGATGAGGCTGTATCTGGGGGGTGTCTTCAGTTTTTCTTCAGGACTTGATTTCCTGTTGTGTCCCCAGACAATGGATGCAGACCACTCCAAGTCCCCAGAGGGCCTGCTGGGAGTCCTGGGCCACATGCTGTCCGGGAAGAGTCTGGATCTGCTGCTGGCTGCTGCTGCTGCCACTGGGAAGCTTAAATCCTTCGCCCGAAAATTCATCAAGTAAGGAAATCTGAGCCCCTGACCAGGGTCGGGGAGGCAGGTCTGAAGGAGGAGGTAGCAGAATAGTGGCAAGGCACTGGGGTCTGGTGTCCCTGGAGATGCCCAGGGCAAGCTAGAGCATTCCAGTTGGAGACACTTGGAGGAAATGCCAGGTCTCTGGGTGTCAAGCCTGCTTTTCTTTGCAGCTGAGCGTGAAGTGAGGTGTTTGATGAGAGGCATTGAATGGTGGATGTGGAGGGATTTGGGTGTGCCCGGTTGTTAATAAGGGGGTCTCAAACACTGTTGACTTTTTTGTTTAACCTGAAATTTGATACATAGAACTTTGTTCCATCCAGTGAGCCATTCTCTGGGCCTTAGAAATCTTTTTTTTTTTTTTAAAGATTTTATTTATTTATTTATTTGACAGAGAGAAATCACAAGTAGGCAGAGAGGCAGGCAGAGAGAGGAGGAAACAGGCTCCCTGCCGAGCAGAGAGCCGGATGCGGGCCTGGATCCCAGGACCCTGAGATCATGACCTGAGCCGAAGGCAGAGGCTTTAACCCACTGAGCCACCCAGGCGCTCTTTTTTTTTTTTTTTTTAA
>PITA01022530.1:0-30159 GCA_004023965.1 Spilogale gracilis | reverse complement strand
AGGGGCATGTTGAACATTTGTATAAAGGTACCCTTTGAGCCAAGGAGACAGATCCAATTGTGGGGTCTGAAGCACACCAAATTGTGAACGTCAAAGGTCCGCGTCCTTGCCAGGATTGTAAAAACGGGCTCTTCCAAGTGAGGCTCTTGAGGATGAGGCTCCCTTCTCAGCCGGGATCCAGCCCCGATGCAAGCAAGAGTGACAAGAGGAATCAAGGTGGTCAGGGTGGGCCCACTGGCCCTCTAGTAGAGTACACACATGCATACAACTCCCACTGGTGAACCCCAGGTGCTCCACAGGAGGGCAGGGCTGGGCAGCAGCGAGTAAACCAGTGGGCATCCCTGGCCACTGGAGGGCACAGAATTGGAAACAAGGCACCAGTTAGTGTTGTTGACATCATCTCTGGATGCTTCTGCAGAGGGTTCTCTCAGCTATTGCCCCCGGGTATGGCCAGATGTGTCCACCATACCCAGGAAAAGAAAAGGGGGTGAACTGAGGAAGAACTTCAGTCCATGAACAAAAATAATGTGGGCTTAATAAGCCCAAGAAACATTTAGCCAAAGTGGGGGAAGTTACGAATATGGTTTTTCTTCTACTCCACCCTTACTCAGAACTGGCATGGATGCCAACGGAGGAGAGATGCATTGAGTGAAACAGAACAATATTCTAGTAGATTCCACGATGCTTAGAAGTGGAATGAAAGGGGGTCTGGATGCTCAGTCAGTTGAGCGTCCAACTCGTGGTTTCGACTTGGGTCATGATCTCAAGGTCATGAGATGGAGCCCTGCGTTAGTCTCCATTCTCCGTGAGGGTCTGCTTCCCCCTCTCCTTCTGCTCCCATCCCTCCCCCCTCTCTCCCTCAAAGAAATTAAATCTTTTTAAAAAATAGTGAAATGAAATAAGACATTACCAAGAAGAGCGACCAAATCAGCCATGGGTTCGTTGAGGATACCCCCAAAGGTTCCTGAATGAAAATCTTGATCTCTGCACTTCACCTGTAAGACAGGTAAAAGAGAAGACAGACGCTCACCTCTGTGGTTGCTCTGGCGAAAGCTTTCCTGTGGCAGAGAATGCTCCCCCGTGCCGTCCCTTGGGACTCAGGTGGGCACCTCCCCGTCACACGACTTGAAGCATCTACCCGTCCGTGGCTTCATTTCTCATTCTCTCCCGAATCCCTGACATTGACTTCAGTCCCCAGTTGGTTCTCTAATGCAGCCACTTCTGTGAGTGGCTGAAGTCTATGACCCTGCCCATCTGTCATTCACCCCTCCTTCTAGAAACTGTCTTTTCTTTATTCTTTTCTTGCACTTCTTTTGGTGTCCCCACTAGTGACTTCCTCCCTGCCCCCCACTCTGGAGCTTGGTCCATGGCTCATAAAAAATGGGTGATTTACCATGGAGGGACTTTCTGGTTCTAAGCTGCTGTCAGTATGAATAGAAAAGTTAAAGGAAGCTGACCTGGACACCGTGCTCGGGGATCACAACTACCCTGGGCCCACCGTACAGGTAAAGAAACTGAGGCGGTGCGGTCAAGGTGTCTGCACAAGGCTGAGCGCCGCGGGAGCCAGATTCCCATGCAGCCGGGCCATGTCAGTACCCCTCCTCCTGCCCCCGACCACACATGCACGTGGGGCTCCTGCCTGCACCCGCTCACAACAGAACCTGATCAGTCAGTCAAAGGCACAAACCCCTGAATCCTCTCCCTCCAGAAAAATGCACATAGCATGACCCATGCCAGATGGGAGGCTTCCTGAACTTCCTAGTCACAAGACCTCTGGGACCCCAGGTCATGCCTCCAACTCTGAACTCGGCTCTCTCAAGAGCTTTCTCTCTTCCCCCCAAAATCCCAGGACAGACTCCCCCCTCCACTCCACGGCAAATACCTCTACCCTGAAGTAGCTGTTCCCTCGCGTGCCGTAAGTGAGGGCGGGCTTCCTCTGGCTGAGCCACAGGTTATCTGAAATGACGATGTAGTCTACACTGGAAAAGAACCGGTCCTTCTCTTTTCTGACCAGCCCCTCCAGGCCAACAGAACCCGCTTCCTCCATCCCTTCAATGACGAACTTGATATTCACAGGGAGATCCTGAATCAAATTCACAACAGAACAAACCATTCTGCAAACAATTGCACAACTTGCCCATTCATCTCTTCAGATCCAGAGTTCATTCGCATGTGACATAAAAACATGAATTATTACATACATTCAGTGCATGGATGTGTGGATGTCCACATTCCCAACAGCCCGGTTCACAACAAAGGAGATGTAACCAAACTGTGAAGGGGAATGCAAGGGAAGACCCAGTATATGGCCCCAGCATGATCCTGCCGGGTTCAGCGTGGACCCTAAAGGATGATTTGGGGAAGGAATTCCTGCAGGAGAAGCAACACCCCGCTGTGAAGCTATGCTAGGCTGCCACAGAGACAGGCTCTCCTCCTTCTCCCCAAAAGGAACCTTTCAAGAAAGGTTACTCGACTACAAAGCTCTTTTTCCATCCTCATAATTCTGAGCATGATAAATGAGAACTTTTTCCTTTGAAAGACTGTCTAATGTTTAAGCCTCAGGATAATTTTTATTTCAAGTATCTGTTATTTTTCAGCTCTAAGTTCAATCTGCCTTTTAACTTATTCAAAGGCTTTGATCTTGGAGCAAAATGGAACTTGAGTTTTTCTCTAGTTAATATTAAGGCACAGAATAGTTCCTTTAAAATTTTTACAATGTGCCTTTCCCCCATTTGGTTTTGATCTTTTTGTATCTTTATAATTTATAACTTCATATCTTTGAGAGCCACATGAAGAAGAGAGGTTAAAGTCTTTTCCTGGAGCATAAAACACACACAGGAGAACTCTAGAAGTAATTCTGTGCAGATAAACGATGGCACAAACACACTAATTAGTTTTATAAAGAGTGGAATTGACTCACCAAAGATTAACAAAGGCAGGATGAGTGGAGGATTATGTATTAGAAAGTAAGTGACCTTCCGTCATTCAGTTGGTTAAGGACATTTGGGATAATGATTTGTTCAAATGTATCCCTTGCATAGATTTATTTCTATGTGTCTTAAGAAGTTAAGCTGAAGTTCTAACACATTAATATTTGAAAGCTCTTTATTAACATTTAACTAGAAAACAATTGCTGAGAAGTAGTTGGATAACTTAAAATTTTTCTGGCAAAACATGATGAATAAAATACATACCAGGAAACACTACATGTTGGGGGAGGGGGACAGGCCAGCTGCCAGGTCTGGGTTTTGGTGTCTGCTCTGTCACCGACACACAAGGGCCTGGGGACAAGCCATTTCACCTTTTATCCACTCACCTCCCTACCTATGCAATATGGGTATTAATAGTTGTCTGACTTACTAAAATAATCCAGTGATGTGAGATGCCTTTCAAGTGTTCATTCAGTAAGCAACACAGAAATAGAGGATGGGAGGGTGAAAGAATTAGGGGGGCAGGTACCAGAAAAGAGGAAATCACTCTCATAAAGGGCCTCACACTCACAGGCACTGGCGTTCTTCTGTGTGTTATCTCATTTACTCCACTCCAGATTCCTGAAGCAGAAATAACTATTCCTAGTTCACAGATTAGGTCAATGAGGCTCAGAGAGATCAACTGATTTGTCCAAGGGCAGTGAACATTTCTTATGTTTTCTTTGTGGTCATGTAAGTTTCAGAGTTGACAGTTAAAAAGCAAAGCAGATTTTGGCCTTTATACAGGAACTTTCTTATAAATATTGCTTTCTCCCTTGGGAGGAACGGAAGGAGGAAGAAAGGAGGGAGGA
Organism: Spilogale gracilis; assembly: GCA_004023965.1. Classification (NCBI taxonomy): domain Eukaryota; kingdom Metazoa; phylum Chordata; class Mammalia; order Carnivora; family Mephitidae; genus Spilogale; species Spilogale gracilis. The sequence goes on along the minus strand of PITA01022530.1, from coordinate 26,378 downwards.
GGGGAAGGAGAATAGGAAGGAGGGTAGGAAGGAAGGGAGGAGAGAAGGAAAGGAGGGAGGGAAGAAGGAAGGGAGGAAGGAAGGAGGGCAGGAAGTTGTCATCATCTTCATGGTTGTCATCATCGTCATGACCATCACCTTCATGTCATCATCATTATTTTCATCATCATTATTGTCATCATAATTGTCATTGTTGTTCTTATCATCCTAGTCATCATCATTGTCATTGTCCTCATTATCCCTGTCATTGTAATCATCGTCATCATCACTGTTGTCATTCTCGTCATTGTCATTGTCATCATCACTGTCCTCATTGTTGTCATCATTGTCATTCATCATTGATGTCATCATTATTGTCATCATCATTGATGTCATCACATTGTCATCCTTGATGTCATCATCATGATTGTTCTAGTTATCGTACGTAGTCTCTCGTCATCTTCATCATTGTCATCACCTTCATTATTGTCCTTGTCATCATCATCATTGTCATTGTCATTTTCATCATCCTAGTCATCATCATCATTATTGTCCTTGTCCTCATCATCATTATCCTCACCATCGTCATCATTGTCATTCCTGTCGTCACTGTCACCGTGATTGTTGTCATCATTGTCCTCACCACCACTGTCAACATTGTCATCATCATTGTCATCACCCTCACCATCACCGTTATCATCACCATCATTGTTCTTACTGTCCTCATTGTCATCATCATTGTCTTCCACAGCTCCACTGTCAATACCACCATCGTCATCATCCATCACCTCTATTGTCATCATCATCATCATCATCATCATCATCATCATCATTGTCACCATGTTGACATCATCCCTTCCCAGACACAGCTGGTCACCTACCTCCTCCAAGGACCTGAAGGTGCTCACGGCATTAATCCATGCTAAAACAGGGCCTTTGTTGTCTGTTGCTCCTCGGCCATAAAGTTTTCCTTTAAAAATGAGGGAAGGGTTTTTAGAAAAGCATAGACACCTCTGTCAAGTTGAGGGAGTTAAAAACAAAGGTAGCTTTACGGGTAATCATTTTAACAGTGCTTTCTATTTTTCCAGGCACAAATCTTGCTCTGAGGTCACAAAGTTTGATTTCTTATGTACAAACAGTATGGCCATCAGCTAATCAGATAATATAAACTAATTTGAAATTAGTTTTCAATTGGTCCCCTTGGTCTTAATAGGAATTGGCTATTTTATCCAAGTTCAATGAAAAGACCTGAGGATTTGTTGCAGAATGTCATGTAACATAACCTCTCATTTCAAGATTTTGTAATTAGTAGAAGAATAAAAAAAGGGTATGTGTGTATCTCCATTAACCTCTCTTCTTCTTTTCTTTAAAAAACATAATTACATTTAATATTTTAGAAAGGAAAACGTGTGACCTAGACAACTTCATCCTCCTAAGAACTCCCACCTTGGGAGTTAATTTGCCCAGGGGCACACATCACGGGTCCATAGCTCATAATTTCTTTCACAAATGAGAAAAAAGCCAGCCTCGTTGGACAGCTGGTAGTCTGTGAGACTGGTATCATTTTGTCCATTCTTAGCAAGAACAGGGTAAGGCCTGGAGCTGGGGACAGGAGTCCCTTATACGAGTCCTAATCCACAAAGAAGCCAGCACTGATGTGTCACTGACCATCCACTTCCGTCAGTGTGTAAGGGTCTGTGAGCCACCCATCTTCCTTCCTAGCAGGCTGCACATCCAAGTGGCCATAGAAGCATACAGTGGGCTTCCTTGGATCATTCCCCAGTTCGGCCAGGATGATGGGAGGTATCGGGAGAGTCTGACCATTAGGCAGCTGGGAAAAAAAAAACAAAAACAGGTCACATTAAAAAAAAAAAAATGTCTAGTTCTCCCAGAAAACTCAGAAGTGACATTAGGAGTCCTCTTTCTACTCCTGGGTTTTTTGTAGAATCCACTTAATTTCTCCACTCCTCACTTTATCTAACTGTAAATTGGGTACCATGAGGTGCTTAACTAAACATAAAGGATAATTAAAAGTAAAGTGCATAGGGGCAAACAGTAAACTTAACTGAACAAGCTCTCCAACAGGAGCTCAGATCAAATGACTTAAATTAGGTGAATGTGGTTCTAGAAGACACACACCATTTGGAGACCCATCCATGCTGAAGCAGGCAGCACCGGCGCCTAGATTAGGGATCCCCATTTCTCCCTGGGACATAGTAGTAAACAGTGATTCTGATGAAACCCTAGATCCTTTGCGAAAGGCACATCTGCGCATGAGGGAAATGACCGTGTGGGGAAACAGTGGCCCGCGTGCGAGAGATATGAGCAGCACAGAGAGGGGGGCCTTCCCGAAGTAGGCCGGCCTTTGGTCACCCACTCCACTCGCTCTCCCCTGCCCCCCAGGCCTGACACTATGGTAGATCAGTGATACAGACTCGTCTGGGACAAGACGCAAGTTTTTAGCCTCATTGGAGATCAAGAGTAGGGGGGCATTTTTGAGGAGGATCTGATCAGAGTGAGTCCCGGTCTTCCAATAGCCAAGGGAAGGCATGGCCGACGCACAGGGAAGTGGCAGCTCGTGGGGGGGGGGGCATCCCGCACCTGCTGGACGCCCAAGTCCACGGAGTCCACGCTGGCCCCCAGGCGCCGGAGCTCGTCTGCGGCCAGCGCCATCATCCGGAAGAGCTCTTGCCTGAGGCGGGGCAGGGGCTGCACTGAGTCGCTCTCCACGGCCACCCACTCCTTAAGCGTCTGTAAGGAAAGGTGACAAGCCGATTTGTCTGAGACGGGGCCAACCGCGTCCACCAGTCCACGCCAGGTGACGTGACTCAAGGCCTGAGGCCCCGAGGCCCTGTGCTCACCACGTGCACCCAAGACCGAGCTGGCCAATGCAGTACTCAAAGTGACTGCGGACATGCTGAGGTAGCAAGAACCCAGAGGCAGAGACGTCTGCTTCATGAAGAAGAACAGGGACAGGACCTGCTGGGGAGAAAGCTGCCTTCCTGGACACGCAGGCCGGTGCCTCCTCAGACCCACCACTTCTGGTTTCTTAGGAACTGGGAGCAGCTGGCTGGCCGCCCTCCCTCTGGGACTCTGGGCCGCCCCCAGTGCTCGCTGAGGCCTCTGGGAGGCACAGCTCACCCTGAGCACCCACACCGTGGCCCCGGCCGGGCCGCAGGGCACCTCCTGACCATCCCTCGCATGTTGAAATTGTGATCATCCCTCTCTCCCTGCACCTCCGAATCCACTAGGCGGTGCAACCCAGGGTCATGTAGGCAGACAGCACTGGCTCTTGCCCCTAGTTTGTCCTTTTCCATTGTATGATTTGCACGTGTTCCTCAAGTCCATAGCCTCACTCCCTCTCCACAGGAGGGCAGTGCTCTGCCTGCAGGTTATTGTGAGTGTGCTGCCGTCACACAGTAAGAAATACCTCTTTGGTCTTTATCTTGGACTCGGCCAGAGGCCCTACAACCTCTGTAATTTCCTACGCCATAAAGGTGCTAACAGCATCTTTTGTTCAGAGATTTGGTCTCTGTCCTGAGTTCCTAACACAGAGCTCCTAACTCCGTTGGAATTTCCTGGGACACACAAGCCTATTTTGTTCAGTGGGCTCCTGGACGGGCACTGGTCACCAGAAAGAACAAACTGTGACTAGAAACCTGGGGCTCCCCTCCCTAGCCTCACCCTCTGGGGAGAAAAGAGGGGCTGGAGATGACTTAATGATCAGTCGTGCCTATATGCTGAAGCCTCCGTTAGCATCCCTGAAGGTATGGGGTTCAGAGATCTTCTGGGCTGGTAAGTGCACCCTGGGAGGGTGGCGAAACCCAACCCCAGCGGGATGGAATGTTCCTCCAGCCTCTTGCCCTAGGTGTCTCTTTGTCCGGCTGCTCATACCTACGGTGTCCTTTATTATAACAAAGGGAAAACGTAATTAAGTGTCTTCCTGAGTTCTAGAGCTGTTCTAGCAAATGATGGGACGGAGCAGGGTTCATGGGAGCCCCAGTTTGCAGCTACTTGGAGCATGTAAGTGACCGGGGGCTCCCTACCCATGAGTGACTGGCATCCGCTATTGGTGGTGGGGGTAAGAGACCAGGCAGGAGGCGTCAGAAGGCCGTCGGACGGTGGGATGCCCCTTTGGTATCCAGAGAACTAAACAGTTGCTTGATGTGTGGAAAACACACACATCTGGCCACAGAAGTGAGGGGAGCCGTCAAAGAAAACAAGCATTCGTTTCCATGAGGATTAGAGACGATGATGTGCATAAAACTTAGCTACTATTGAATTATCAGTAATAATCAATAATCGTGCTATTGGGGCTCCGGTTGCTTATACTGGGATAGCCACCATTTTTATTAAGAACCATACATACTTTGAGTGACTGATCTTGGATTCACCAACTTATTTCAGTTTGATCTCTGCCCGGTTGTAGCACTTTCATTTTTATTACAAAGAAATTAATTTAACCTAAGGAATACTGTGTTTTACACTCTTAAATTGGGATTTATAGAGCACGTGCTGCCAAGTGATCCCCGAGGTAATGGATCGGATGCCTGTGAGGAAGTTGCAGAAAGGAGAGATTTGGCTCAAAGACCCCAGTGACTGTGTCTCCGTGGCACGTCACCCCCTCCCCTGGGAATTGCAGCCGAAGTCCCCAGTGGGGCTTCAAAAACCCCACAGGCACTATGTCAAGTCGATACACCCCCGAGCACGAGGAAGGATTCTGTGAAGGTCAAGTCTAGGACTAGTGGCCTGGCCATTCAGCCTCGTGTGATGGCAAGAGACACAAACCCTTGACTCTTGCTTGCATTGGCTGGTTGTTCCGTGTGCATGTACTGAACACAAATGGTGGCCACACGTGGCATGGAGGCCCAAGGGACAGGGTCCCGCGACATGTCACAGAGTCCCCGGGCTGTGGTGGACTCACTGGCGTACCAGGGGACAAGCGGGTCAGCGGAGGAGAAGGGGACTTGCAGGATGACGGCGGCTATGGTCCATCCCCGCCCCCACCCTTCTGTCCCAGGCCTCCCTCTCCCCTTGCTCCTCGCCCTCCAGCTCCGTCTCTTCTCCCCCAAGTTGCATGCCCACACCACGGGCAGCTTGCCACAGAGTGAGCTCGGAATGGAGCACAGGAGTATAAGGGAGGAGGATAAAGTGCACATGGCACAAGGACTACAAAAGAGCTTTGACATTGAATTGGGCAGCACTCTGGACCTAAAGCTGGCTGTAGCCAGGTGGTAGTACTTTGGGGTGGCGTCAGTGGGGGTGGGGTGGGGGAGCTCAACAAGAGCCCCTCTAAAGCAGGGAACAGGCCCTCTGTGAGCTCAGCGGGCAGCACCACTACACAGACAACCCGGATCAACACGCTAGGAATGCCCTCTCTAGGAGGAAAGGCCGCGGAGGAATGTTTTCCCTAAATGTAACAAATATTTATTAGTTTAACTCAGTGAGGAACCACGGGCACTTTAAATGGAATTAACTATTCAGGCCAAAAAAAAAAAAAAATCCACACCTCCCAGCAAATAAGCATTCACCCAGATACCCAAAGGGTACGTCACACAAACATTTTGTGTGTATAGTTTGTCCTACCTCTACGAACTCATTCTGATGGAGGTCGATGTACTGGAAGGCCTTCTCCAACAGCCCAGCGGGTGGTGAGGATGGAGAGAACATGCCTTTCTCGAGCAGCAGCAGGGAAGCAAGGAGAGAAGACACCTGGAGTGGGCCATAGGGGAGGGATGACAGCAAAAATAAATAGCAGATTTTGGACTTTCGACCTTTTAAATAATTCAAGAAAACAGCTGCTTCCAGTCATTTGGACTAATAACACAGGTAGCAGAACAGGAAATCTAATTTTGCCTTGTCTTCACCAAAATACTTCATTTTCAATGCTGAAGAATTTCCAGAAGACAGAAACCAAGGAAACAAGCTTGTCTTTCCATGGCGCACTCGGCTTGCTGCTGTCGTGCGATCCTTCCCGTAGGCTCACATCCTGGGAGGGCGAGTCAGTGCTCACCCCGCGCTGAGGGCCATGTTTGTAAGAGAGATGAGTGCGAAGCACTTTCCATGCGACCAACCAGTTTATTAGAAAAAAGAAAATTTTGTAAGGACTCTCTAAAATCCTGTGTGATCTTGTGGGTTTCTCCCTTCTGCTCCTGAAGGTACAGGACCTTCCAAAGAAATTCCTGAGCCACGCTGTGATACATAACACGGGAGGCCCGAGGACCGCGTAGACACTGTTAGCCCCACTGTCCACTAAGAGGCCCAGCCCTATCTCTCGTCGTCGCACAAACCGCCCTGGCCTCTCGGCTTCCTTCCCTCACCTGTAAATGTGAGACCTTCCAGAGATCCCAGCCTCCCCTCCCCCTCCTTCCCCTGCAGCCCCTCCCCAGCCATCCCTCCGTCCCTATAGAGGGCTCCAGACTGGGCTCAGAGCAGAAAAACCAGGTCCAGAGGAGGGTAGGCCAGCCAGATTCAGAGCTAAACTAATGCTCTTCTGCCCGCCCAGCTCTTCCTTCTGGATGTTTGTACATTTTACAATAGAACTACTTTAGATGTAGGCTGCTGCCTCCCTCGGCCTCCGGTCCAGGCACAGGCACAGCCGAGGCGAGGACCTGTGTCTACAGTACAAGAAACTGCAACTCAGTAATAAAATATGAACTGACCCAGTTTAAAAGAGGGCAAAGGATTTGAAGAGACATTTCTCCAAGGAAAACACACCAATGGCCGATAAGCACATGAGAAGATGCTCAACTTCATTAGCACCAGGGAGATGACATCACTGCACACCCACGAGGACGGGTTAAAGTCGAGAAGTCAGACGACAGGTGGGGAGACGGCCCCTTCACAACCACCACACTCCTCGGGGCAGCCAGGGGTAGAGCTAAGCCAAAGGACCATCCGAGGGCGAGCGGATACACAACGACATGGCGACGGCCACACACGCAGGGAGGTCGCTCAGGCACGAAGACAGAGAGAGGGCTGACCCACGCCACGGCAGCCATGACCCTTTAGCCCACGGTGCGATGTGAAGGAAGCCAGACATGAAATTCTGCACAGGCTATCAGCCCATGTGTGCGAAATGTCCAGAACAGGCAACTCCAGGGGAGTGGGGAGGGGAGCACCTTGCTGGCTGCCCAGGGCTGGGAGGACGGGGGAGATGGGGACGAGTGCTGATGCAGGGCTGCAATGTTCGGCCGTTGTGGTGGCTGCACAGCTGGATAGACCAGCAGCTGCTGGAGGGCACACGCGGGTGAGCCGTAAGGCATGTGAATCTATGCCGCCATACGGTCCTTATAAAAATGGCTATCATAAATAGAAGCACTCATTCAATAATATATCACTGAGTAAGGGAAATGTTCATAAAGGAGGCAAAGTAGTGGGTAAAAATAAGGTAAAAAAGGCGCAGTTAAGCGTCTGCCTTCAGCTCAGGTCGTGATCCCAGGGTTCTGGGATCGAACCCCCTGAGTCACTGGGTTCCCTGCCCGGTGGGGAGTCTGCTTCTCCCTCTGCCCCTTTCCCTGCTCCTGCTGTCACTCTCTCTCTCAAGTAAATACAATCTGGAAAAAAAAAAGAAAAAGGGAAAAGGGAGCTGTGCTCTTTCGGGAAGAGACTGAGAACCTGGTCCAGTAGATGGTGCCAGTGGGCCGCAGACGAGCTCCCTGTGCCTTCTATTGGGAGAGGAAGGAGGCTGGGTTCAGCCAAGCTCCCTGGGGCAGAGCCAAAAGCCAAAGGCGACAAACAAATCCTCAGACCTACACTGGCAGGAAGGTGGAGCTGTAAGCACCCAGGAAAAGCCCTTTGATAGGGAGGAGGCTAATTTTTTGCAGCTGATACACCTAAATCAATATTTGAACTTTTATTATTCGTTTGTTCAATTTCCATTAAAAATTATTTGATGCGGGGCACCTGGGTGGCTCAGTCGTTAAGCGGCTGCCTTCAGCTCAGGTCGCGATCCTGGAGTCCTGGCTTCAAGCCCCGCATCAGGTTCCCTGTTCCGCGGGAAGCCTGCTTCTCCCTCTCCCACTCCCCCTGCTTGTGCTCCCTCCCTGGCTGTGTTTCTCTCTGTCCAATAAATAAATAAAATATTTTTTAAAAATTTCTTTAAAAAATTATTTGATGCTTCTCTCTGATAAAAAAATAAAATAAAATAAAAAGGGGAATTTGAAGAGGAAAAGGGAACCAACAGTGGAGAAGGAAATGGTGATCACAAGGACAAGACGATTTCCAGTTTCAGTGGCAATCGACTCCCTTCCCTGTGGGAGCAGCAGGCCAAGGACTAGTCTTCTACAAAGACTGGCCCCACATACTTAGCCCTTCTTTCCCTGCCTCCCTGCTGTCCTCTCACGCAGCAACGTTCTGGAAAGTTGCCAGAGAATGGGAAGGTGAAGCATGGCACACGGGGGCAGAACCGGGAAGGCCTTGGGCCTCTTGTGCTCCTGGGGAGGGCAGGTGGCCCAGCCCCTGGCCACGGGGGCCATCACAGAGGAAATCTTGCTTGTTCCATAGGCTCCTGCGAAATTCCAGCTGGCTGTTCTTTGATTTGGGATAATTTCCAAGTGGCTCCTGTGCTGAATCTCAGTTTGAAACACTTTGGCTTTTCCGACTTCTTGAAGTCATGCCCAGGTCTGCAGTGTAACCAGCCCTGGGCCCAGTCCAGCTTCCCTTCCTTAGGGCCTCTCTCCCCTTCCCTCCCCCTCATTCCCCTTCCCCCAGGCTGCTGCCCAGACCTCCCAGGCCAGTCTTCACTGTCCTCTCTCCTAGCCCCGGGAGACAAAGGACAAAGTCCCACGCTCCCTATGCTTAGCTGACTGCAGCCTTCAAATCAGTGTGGGCACTCCCGCCACCCTCTGGAAAACAGTTGGTGCCCTAAAAGGGGGCTAGGAATGGGGCAAGCTGTTGATGAAACCCCCTCCCTCCCCATTTGCTATTGTTGCTGGATTTTGATGTCCATCAGAAAAAACAATAGAAAATGAACACACTGTCGCCTCCCACGGCATAGAGCCCTGGGCAAGCCGGCTTCCCCCCCACACAGTGGCCCGCAGCCAACTGTTTTCCTCCTGTAAGAAACTTTAGTACCTGCATGGACTTGCACATCAAGATTTCCACTCACCAAGCCTTCTGGAATCCCGCGTGACCGCCTTACCGAGGCTGCTTTGTCCTGTGCCTGCTTGTGATGAATTTATCACCCACAAAGAATGCTTTATTTGCCTACTTTATCTCACCATGACGGGATTAAAAATAAAATCCCCAATCCCAAACCAGGCTTTCCTAACCTAGGCAGGTTCACTCCCCTGCAGGCGCGGAGCTGAACCCGGTGATCCTGCGGAGATTAACTAACTCGTAACTAACTGGTCCCTAGAAGCCTGAGCAAGCCCTGGGGCGTGGCTTTCGGAGGGAGCCTGAAGGCCCTCTAGGATGAAGAAGAGGGTTTTCAAGGAACAAACTCCCAAGAAAGTCCCAAGAACAGTTTCTCCACCAAGGGTGGCCGGAAGCCAGGGGTGGGGGAGGGAGTCGGTGCTGTCATGGGGCGCAGGAAGCCTGCCCTGGTGCCCTGCGGAGGCCCGGGGTCCAGGATGGACTAGGCACCCAGCCCTCTTGCAGCCCCAGCCTCCCTACACAGTGCTCCATCTGGGGTGCCTGCTCCCGACTGCAGGGCTGGGTGTTCTCTCCCTCCCTCTGGGCTTAGCCCCACGCAGGCCACAGGGAAGGAGAAAGCAGGCATTGTCTGTGAAGTCACCTCAGGGAGGCCTCCTGTGACCCTTCCACTCCCTCCAGCCTGACCAGAGATCTGGGCCTGTCCAGACATCAGCCAGACAGGCCTGCTCTGCGCCCCTTCCGAAGCCTGCTGTCCTGGGGAAACGTGCCTGTTCAGAGCACGACAGCGAATGGCTGCAGGAAGAGAAGGAGAGAGCTAGAAGCCTTGCAGGTGTGTGGGGTCACACAAGTCACCCCGGGAAAGGCGCTGTGCCCTGAGGGCAGTGTCCTCAAGGGGAGCCGAGAGTCTCCTCAGAGGCGAGAACCCAGCCCCCGGCAGGGCCCTCAGTGCTGAGAGTGAAGGGGGACCCACCGCCTTCCCAGGTGCTGTAGGGCAGGGCCAGCATCTCGTCTCAAGATCTCCGGCTGCGGTGGAGAGGAGCCATTGTTCTCTCTTTCTTCCTTCCAATCGCATGTGCTGGACTTCCCATATGAGTGTTAAGAGTACAGATGTGAGCCTCCTGCAGGAGGGGCTGCCCCACCTCGGGGCACAGCAGACGAAATCAGGGTTCTGGTGGCAGTGGAACAGAGAAGCATCTGGAAGCTTCAGCAGGAGGAGGGGGGTGGGGGCGGTGGGCACGGGAGAGCCCAAGAGACCCAGACGGCCCAGGAGCTGCGTGGACCGCGGACCAGGGAGAAGGGAGCACCGCGGCGCTCAGGGGTTGGGCAGTTTGGGAGGGACTCCCTCCCTTTGTCTAGAAATCTGCAATTGCCTCCAAATGTCCTAAAGCCTCAAACTCACAGAAAACTCAGTTTGACTTGAGAGCATGGGATTTCCTTGTCCCTCAGGCCTGGGCAGCAGGTTCAGGGCGTACCGGGAAGGCGGGTGCGAGGCCGGGCCGCCCCCGGAAGAGCAGTCCCACAGGCGGCCTTTTGGTTGTGAACAAACAGTTCCACAAATGAAAGTTCGGGAACAAGGGCAGCCTGAGCAGAGGGCAGGAATTTCTCCATCCCCCCATATTAGCTCCCTAGGGCTCCCAGAACGACGTCCCTCAGACCGGTGACTTGGGAACCCAGGAACGGATTCCCTCCCGGTTCTACCGGTCGGAAGTTGGAAATCCTCTGAAGGCTCCAGGGGAGTCCCTCCTTGTGTCTTCTCAGCGTGCGGTGGAGGCTGGCCGTCCTGGGCCCTGCCCTCCCGCCACCGCAGGCTTCACCCGGCCTCACCTGGGGGTGTCCGTGTCCTCCCTTTTCTCAGAGGGACGTTGGCAGGTGGCTTTAGGGTCTACCCCACTTCAGGAGGACCTCATTTTAACTGAAAACATCTGCAAAGACCCTACTTGCAAACAAGTTCATATTCTGAGGGTCCAGTGGACATGAATTCTGACCCCTGCATTTTATTTTCTTTACCTTATATTCTGTTACGTGTTCACTTAATAATTACCTGACTTGCTTGAACGTAAGTTGTATGAGGACTAGGGCTTTTGTCTCACTTCTCTCCATATCCCTAAGGGCCTGTTGCAGAATTAGACCCCAGCCCGCTCTCAGGGAACAATTACGCGCACAATCCTCTTGATGTTCACTGAGGACCCCGCCTCTGTGTCAACACTGAGTAGAAAAAGCAAAGTTGGCCTACTCATAAAGCTATTTCAGCTAAAACATGAAGAAGGGAAATGTAAGTGTAAATTTGGGCAGATTCTGTTCCCTCCAGAAATCTCAAGCCTTCAGGGTCTCCCACAAACCCATACCTGGATTTGTTCCTCATTTTGCTGGAGGCTCCCCTGTCCATGATCTGCAGCTTTGCCCCCACAAGTTGTGTGCCCGTACCACGCCCACCAGCTGCTGTAGCCCCCAGCCCGCACGGGGGGGGGGGGGGCAGCTGCAATCAGCCCCTCCCTGCACCGCACCATTGCCAACAGCTCCTGTGCACCCCTCCTCCCCTAGAGGACTTTGGATTTTCTCCTATTCCTCAGCTTCGCTGGGTTGTGCCTGACATGCTGATGGATCTTGCTCAATTCTTAGCGGCTGTCAGGAAACTGTCTCCTTTTATTCTGTAAAATTCTCCTTCTCTGTCATGTGAAACACTGCTTCTCTGCCGTTCCCTTGACTCTCTTTCTAGAACGACGACCGTGGTCGTCTTTTAGTCTGTCATGTGTCCTCCAGTTCTCTCAGATTTTCTTTTTTTCTTCTTTCCTGTTTGCTCTGCTCCCTGGACACCGTGTTTTGCAGGTGATTAGGTCTCTCTTGGGAGTCGGTGATGCAATGACCTGAACTGAGTTTTTCCAATGACTGATTTCCATTTTCAGGACTTCTGACTAAGTGTGTTTCGTATCCATCTGTTCTTGACTCATAAATGCCTTCTACATGCAATCATTGATCTTCTGAAGAATTCAAACATGCATCATGTGCCTCCATTTTAAATATGTTCTACTGTTTGCATTGCAGAGGATATAGACTCACTGCTCAATCGATTTGTGGGCTTTCTTGCCGAGTCTCACATACTTCAGGATGTCACTTGCAGTCCACTTGAATGACAGCTCTTTTGTCCTCCTTCTCTGTATTATTTCTGCACAAGACTGCTGTGGTTGTCTCCAGAAGCTGCCTCAGGATGCCTGGTCCGGGATCAGGTCTTAAGCTGGTGGCTTAGTGTCCCTAAATAGCGGGCAGTGGGGCTGGGAGGTGCCCCCGGCAGGGGCTTCCGCAGTGGCACTGGCTCCAGCTGTCCCCTGTGCCTGGGCGCTTGGGCCCCTATTACCCCGCGGGAGTGTCACTCCTCGACACCACGGCCCACTGCGGACCCAGAGTCCAGCAAAGCAGCTGCTTCAGTCCCTGCTCCCCATTATAAGTTTTGTTCAGTAGGGCTATTTATTATGTTTCTGAGTCTATGTCTTTTTAATTAAAAATTTAAAGCACATATAATGAGGGTATTTGAAGTGGATGGGAATCTTGATCAGAAGTCTCTGCAGTGGTTTCCCTGCAGAGGAAGATGACAAGGGCTCCCCAGTCTCACGCAGTGCCCACACGCAGACCCATTGGGAACACACCTCACCGCACACTTTCCCAAATCCAGGGGGGACAGGATCACAGGAAGACAAAGCTCCCTGAGAAGCTGCATGTTCTAATTACTGTGCTTAAAAGGCATAACCTCCAGTCCTGGATTCCGTCAGCTCCAAGACAAGGACATGGGCTATATTAATAACTGTGGGCCCAGCACCATGAGCTCGGGATCTAAATCAAGGTGTGCATCAGTATGGGCTTGGAGTTTGGTGCAGTCACCCTGACCAGGGCTCCTGCAGAGTATGGGCTGCATGCAGTACAAGGTGAAAATTAGGTACCAAGGTGCCCCAAGCAAACTGTAAAGCTCAAATCTCTTAGTACAGCAGACTTGGGGAGCCCAGGGCACTGGAGGTGCTCCTCATCCTACAATCTGTGGGAAGTTCTACCTGTGCACACTCTCCCCTCTCCATCTGTGCACACTCTCCTCTCCACCTGTGCACTCTCCGCTCCACATGTGCACACTCCCCCTTGCTTCTCTCCTTTCACAAGTTCCTCACTGCATAGTCCGAAAAGGCACCTCTGTTCCAACCAGAGAGCTTCTGAATGGGGAGGATTGTAATCATTTGAAAGAGCAACTGAGATGCAGGACACTTGAGGAATTACGGGAGCCGGCGGGGAAAGGTGCTTTGGGGACAAGAGTCTCTTATACCCGGGTGTGTAGCAATGACCTACTGTCCCGGGTACAGGGCTGAGGGGGGGCGGGGCTATCCTTTTGGTTCACTTCCTCCTGCTGCACTTTCTTTCCCAAATTAGTGAGACTAAACTTAAAATAGCTTGCCTGGGCTCTATCCCATAAGCACTCCCCCGCACGCCGCCTGAGGCAGGAGCTCTGTGGGACGCCCCAGACAGCGGGCAGTGTCGGGACTGGCACCCCCAAGTTCCACTCTGCTCTCAGATGCAACCCGAACAGTGCTCAGGCTTTATAAACTATGTGTGCTTACAAAGTTTCCAAAATCTTTTGGTAACTTGAAACCTTAAAATTCTACTAAGCTAAATGTTAGATATTCATTAACTATCCAGACCATTTCTAAATAAGATAAAATCCTGAAACAATTTATAAACCTAAGTTCATCTACTTTTGACTTCTTATAACAGAGAGATAAAAGTAGATGAGTCTATTGGTAAATATATTCTTTTGCCACGCTGAAAGTTAATTATACTGTGAGGAAGCACAGGCCAGTAAAAATTATGAAATGACATAGTCACAAAGTTGCTGATCTACATGTGTAACAATCAGCTCACAACTCCTCACCTCCTGGGGTTCACTAGATATCAAAGTTCCAAGGGTTAAGAATTCTAATCTATACATGTAAGTGAAACTGCTGAGACTAATTAAGATAAAGAAAGAAACTCTGTACACAAAGTACACAAGGAACGTAAGATGTTTTTGGTATAGAAACAAAAAAGGTATATAAGGTGGGAAGATGTGTTCTTATTAAAAGAGAAGAAAATTTCTCCTAGTTGAGTGGTTAACAGGTTATTTCAAAATTAAAAAAAAAAACAGGAAAATAAAAAATAAAAAAAGAAACAAGTATTAAAAGTTGGGAAAAAAGAGAAAATCTCATGTTTGGTGAAACTGGGGAAAAGTAAATAAATTTATTAAAAGTTTTAAGTTTTAATATCAACAGTGTGACTATGTAAAACTACAACTGAATATTCTTTCTCAATTCAAAGAACAAGATTTTCTTGGATTTTTTTTTTTTTTTTTTTAAGATTTTATTTATTTGACAGAGCGAAACACAGCGAGAGAGGGAACACAAGCAGGGGGAGTGAGAGAGGGAGAAGCAGGCTTTCCGCAGAGCAGGGAGCCCGATGTGGGACTCAATCCTGGGTCTCCGGGATCATGACCTGAGCCGAAGGCAGTCGCTTAACCAACTGAGCCCCCCAGGCGCCCCGATTTTCTTGGATTTTTATAAAAGATTGTTCTTTACATGTTGAGCAATCTGCCCAGAAAATAAAGATCATGTGTCTTATCAAAATAACCTCCTGTACTTCCCATTGCCTTAATCAGGTCTTTGATTACTTATGAAAGCTGAGTCTTTTCAAAATGAAAAGAATTAAAGTGTTGTTGTTTTTTTTTCTTGTCTTCCTCCTTTTTTTGGTCCTAAACCATGCGACTTCCTGATTTGCCTTGAAATGTTTAAATTGTCACTCTGGTTAGATAGACAACCAAGTATTATTTCACATGAACTCTGATCATATTTAATCAAGTTTTAAACCTCTGGACATTTTTGAAAATTTCCCAAAGTCAAATTCTCAATGAAGTCTTTTTGACCTAGAACCAATTTTGGGATTTTTCCAGAGGGTCACTGGATAATCTCAAAGATTTGGGAGTGATAGTAACTATAATTTACTAAATTATAATAAGGCCATGTGATATGTTAAATTACTTGAGACGCATTGTCAAAATGCAAACAAAAGGGACGCCTGGGTGGCTCAGATGTTAAGCATCTGCCTTCGGCTTAGGTCATGATCCCAGGATCCTGGGATGGAGCCCTGCATCAGGCTCCCTGCCCGGCGGGAAGCCTGCTTCTCCCTCTCCCACTCCCCCTGCTTGTGTTCCCTCTCACTGTGTTTCTCTCTGTCAAATAAATAAATAAAATCTTAAAAAAAGAAAAATATAAACAAAATTGATGTTTAACCTTCAGGTTATATTTTATGGTTACTAATATAAGTATTTCAAATATTTATAAATTTTCTAGAAACCTGTCCATGTTCTTATTGTACATAGAATCCATCATAATCCGAACATTTATTTTGAAATGTTGTGTGCCCTAGAAATAGCCAAATTTCCTTGTTGCTTTAGTTGGTTCAAAAGCTTTCGAGCATCTTTAGCCACCATCATTTGTCACTGGCAGTTCCTGCCCCACTCTGATTCTTCTGCCAGAATCCCTGCGAGCAGCCGCAGCAAGAATGCTGCGTGATGACCCCACTAGAAGAGCTCCCAGACCCTGCCACGCTGCTGAGCGGGGGCTTCCAGAATAAGAAAGAGTGGATGCGATTTCAAAACTTTTAACCCAGAATCAAGCAAAACAAAAGTGGACTATCGGGGACTGGATGAAATGATGAAGATGACTGTCATTTTTTTTTAACTTTTTGGTTGAAATACTGCTGGTTCCTTTAAGATTTAAGGAAACCCTTTTTTTCTTGTCGTTAGCTATCTTTAACTTACAGTAATCTGATAAATTCCTTCTGTAAACAGAATTGAAACATTTGTGCTTTTCTGCCCATCTGATCCTACTGTGATGATGTCTGCAGGAAATGGAGGCCATGGAGGACGGAATACTGTTGCAGTGAAGCACTGCAGACCCTAGCCCTCTTCACTGTCACCCGCCTATAAACCAGGCTGGGTCCCCAATTCTTGTTTCCTCCAATAACTAGCTACAAGCTTCCAAACTAATGTTTCCAATTTTCTCCCACCCTCTGACTTGGAATCATGAAGAACTGAAACCCCCCTTTTCCCCAAAGCCCTACAAACCAAAGCCAGACAACCTGATACAAACCTCCGAGAAATCGCCGCAGTGGATCCCTCACAGACGCATTTTCCCACCTGCAGCTGTGCAGGACCATGAAGGAAGTTCGCTAGAACACCCAGGACCGTGGCCACAGTGACCCCAACTGCAAAGTGGGAATTCATCACAGTCATACCCATTGCCGCACCAGCTAAAGATGCTCCAAAGCCAACATCCTGAAAAATCTCAGCTGATTGCCCTCTAGACTCAAAAACAGAATTTAGAGTTTTTTGGAATTATGAACTTTTATTTTTGTTTCCTTAGAAGTGCTTCTACTTAAGTAGCTGATGGCCTGCACTCTAAAGAGGGCTAAAAGAGATCCAAGCATATGCGGGGCTCCCCAGGGCTGGAGGCAGGGGCCCGGGAATAGGGAAGTCATTGTTCAGGGTATAGGATTTTAATGAGCTCATGAAAACATCCTAAAACCAACCATGGTGATAGCTGTGCATATCTGTGAATTCCTGAGCCTCCATCCCAAAACTAGGCCCACAAATGGTGACGGTGATGTGGGGAGCGGGGATTCAGGGTTTAGCATGTGTAGGATCCCCCACATCTGCCATCTTCCTCTAGGTGGTAACTTGCCTTCTGCCTTCAACAGCTAGGAATACTTAATAGGAATATGCTTTTTGTGGAAGGGAAAGCGAGCCTGGAAAAGGGCACTAGCGTGTGTGTCAGCTCGCCCCACCTGCAGCCGCTGCTGGGGCCTCATCCAGGACAACAGCCGGCTCCACCGCACCCTGCACCACCGCCTGCCAGGTGCTGCAGGAGCCCTGGAGAATCTTCCAGAGACCCCCTCCCTTGTGGGGAGACCGTGAGCACCTGAGAGCATTTCCGGGGGCGGCATCACAAGCACCACGTGGGCATCCGCTCTACCCGCCCGACGCACTGGCCGGGCACACACATTCCTTAGGCAAACGAGGTCTGGCGCTCTGGTCCCCTGAACTCTGGACGCTGGAAGGTCTACTCACCATTCTTCCGAGTTTGGGGTCCATTGGGCTGGTGTTCTGTGGCCTCTAGGAATTCCCCCGGACCTCAAAGGAAAGGGGAAGAGATGGTCTCATCAAGGCCCTCGGCTGGCTGTATTCACTCCCTCTGGTCAAACTGCTTGTCTGCGCTCCCATCCCTGCCCCCAGAAGGAAGCCAAGGCGCGATAGTGGACCTATTCACATCTGGAAAACAAAGATGCTTCAGAGACACTCATTCAGTTCGAAGGCAGAGGAAGAGACAATGCATCTCATATGCACAGATAATGGGATGAGGCAGCGGCCCGGAAGTCATCTGATGTCCCCGAAGGCCAGCAGGGCAGCTCCAGCTGCATGTGGTACAGCGGGTGCTTCTTGGGGCGCGCATGGAGGGAAGCAAGTGTGTGTGCACAAGGCCAGCAGAGCTGAGACGGAAGCAGCAAGAACACAGCGTGTGACCTGGGGCAGGTGTCATAGCCTCTGCTCTGTCCTCATGGACCCTTGGGACAGAAGGTACATGTGAGCTCCATCAGCATTGCAGGCCCTGTGTTAGCCTGCTCAGGCTGCTGCAGGACATGCTACAGACACGGGGTGGCTTAAGCCACAAAAATCTATTGTCCCCCAGTTCTGGAGCCTAGAAGCCCAAAACCAGGGTGTTGGCGGGGTTGGTTCCTTGGAAGGCCTGGGAGGGAGAACCTCTCCCTGACCTCTTCTAATTGTTGGCTGGTTGGTATTCCTCATGTCGTGGACACATCACCCGATCTCCGCCTCCATCCTCTCCCCAGGAATGTGTCTGCATCCAAATGTCCCCCTTCCGTGAGGACATCAGTCATATTGGATTAGGGCTGGCCCTACTTAATTAATTGCATCTGCAAAGACCCCATATCCTCCTTCATGAGGTCATATTCTGAGGTACTGGGTGTTAGGACTTCCATGTATGCATTTGGGAGGTGGGGGAGACACAATTCAAACCCCTCACCAGCCATCCCTCCGAATCACCTAGAGAGATCTTTCAAAACACACGAGACTGTGAACCCAGATCCCCAAGGGTTATCGTGGGCAGAGCTGGTCCCTGATCTCTCCCGTGCATGGTTGGGGCCACAGGACCATCTCCATTGAGCATCAGGGTCAAAGTCCACACTGTTCCTTCTCAAATAGGCTTTGGCCATGACCACCTGTTACTCCAAGGAACTTCTCTTCTTCCTAATGATTCTTCAAGGCATGCATGGAAGCAGCCTCTCCACAAAGAGCATTTCAAAGAACATAGGTCAGCAAAATTCTGCAAAATATCTTCTTATGTATGCAGCATTCCATGCAGGGGCCGTTGTCTTGGGCCATCAAGTATCAGGTTCTCCTAAACACAGGTAGTTTACCATCCTGGCCATGAACTTAAAAGGAACAGACTGTACCAGGCTCTGCTGAGAGCCCAAGTTGGCCCACGATTACATATCAATGGGAAATGGTGCAAAGGAAAAGAAAGGTGTGAACAAAATTCGATCAGACTTGCTTCCTGATCCGAAGGCAGCCCCCTGAAGCGGCAGAGGGTGATGCCGATGTTACAGGTTTCTCTGAGAAATTAACAAAGTGTGCTCCGTGAGTCCTTCCCCTATCTGAGGCGATGCAGTCTGTATCTCTCTGATTGTCTCAGGATGAACACCATCGCATAATCCTAGTACAATTCCCAGTTCTCCCTCTCCCACGGAGTGATGGGAACTGGAGCCACATGTATTCCCTGCCCCCTGGTGCAGTTAGGAGTGGCCACGGGACCTCCTGAGAGTCAGAGGCCCGGGAAGGAACTTGTGCTAAGTCTGCTTTGCACCTGAAAGCACAGGCTGAAATGCGGCGGGGGCTGCTGGAGCCGGAGCAGCCCCCGTGGGCCAGGAGGCCAAACAGCAGAGGGCCCCGGGCCCCAGGGACAGAAGAGCTGCCACACCAGCCTGGCCTGCCTGCATGGGCTTGACAAGGAGGAACACGGGAACGGTCACAGTGGCCAGGCCACGGCAGGCTGGGCTATGTCCTCACTAACACACATAGTTAAGGTTCTGACATGTCTTCTTTTCCTGGCACTGTTAGCAAAAGAAACAAGGGCAGAATGAACTTGCCTCTCCCCTCGGTTACAGGCAGACACCCAAGTCCCTTTAAGCAGGAAAGGCTCCTCTCTGCTCATTCTCCTCCAGGTCGAGGATGTGGCCCAGTGAGCTCTATCTTTTCCTACATGAGACCAGGTGGTTGTATTTTGGTTGGAGGCCAGCTTCCCTGAGTAGACGGTCCAGGGTGAGCTTTGGATTCCGGCAATTTGCAAGCCTCCCACCGGCACAGGGCAACGTCTGCAATGCTTACTGACGAATGCCATCTGGTCAGTGCCACACGACTCTACTCCGACTAGAAACCAGAGTGTAAGCGCAGAGACCCCGAGCAAGGTGGCTCGAAGGACTGAGCCACACGAGCGTCCCCAGTGAGTGAGTGGTGTCAGATGAAGGAGGGATGGGGAGGCTGCGAGGAAGACGAAAAGGTTGCAGGGGACAGGGGCTCCCAAAGACACTGCAGAGGAGAACGCGGGGCTCTAAGAACCACTCCCCATGTCACCACTCTGCCCCAGTGTTGGGTGGGAAGACCCAGTGACGAGCACCACCAGTCTGCCACTCCTCGTGTGGGCTGGGGAAGGAGGCAGGCGCCGGCGCCTCCCCAACCCCCCATGAACCCTGCAACCGGCCATGCCCCCCACCCAGGACAGTGTGCCCCTCGGTGAGCTGGATGGGCAGGAACTCTCCCGGAGGCTTCATTTCTACTTTTTTATTTGGCAGCACATACTGAGAACAAAAAATCCTTCAAGTTAGGTTTAGGTTTTGAGGAATCATGATAAAGAAAAGACAGGAGACAGCAGTACTGGTTTCAGGTTGAGATCAAGACAGAGCCCACACACAAGGGCGAGGACTTAGAAGGGGTGGCCCCTCGAGGCCTGAGTGTCCCACTAAATCTCCCCAGTGCGCTCGCGCCCGTGTGCAAAGGCAGGGACGGGCCGGCGGGCGCCAAGGGCTCCATGCAGCCCAGCTCAGCCTCCCACGGACCGTGTGCTTTAGATCTGGCTATCCTCTGCGGACCTCACGCTGCCCACCTCGGAGGACGTGGCCGTTACTCAGTGTGTGCTGGACAAGGGGCGAGGAGAGAGCCACACTGCGCTTTCCAGAGCGGCGGGGACAAGTTGGGGAGCAGGGCTCCATGGATGGGGCGCCTCTGGCTCCTACAGCTGGGACACTTCGTACAGGTACGCAGCCAGCATTTTGGTTCCTTCTATGTAGTTCAGCCTAATGGAGAAGAACAGGCCATCATGTCGGCTGCCGTCCAGTGGTCCAGGCGCGCGCCCGGCATCCTTTCCAGGAGTCTCAGCATCCTTGCTTGCTGGCCTTGAGAATCTGGCCGTCTGGTTCTCAAGTGTGGGTTCAGTCCAACTGCCCCACTAGGGACCCGACCTGGTCGTGGTCTCACAGAATGTACGGGTCCTACCCAGTACTTAAACAACTGCCTTCGGCTCAGGTCATGATCCCGGAGATCCGGGATCGAGTCCCACATCGGGCTCCCTGCTCGGCGGGAAGCCTGCTTCTCCCTCTCTCACTCTTCCTGCCTGTGTTCCCTCTCTGGCTATGTTTCTCTCTGTCAAATAAATAAAATCTTTAAAAAAAAATAAAATAAAATAAAAAGGAAAAAAAAAAAAGAAAAGCCTCACTTTGCTTACAGCCCCTCCCTTTGTTTGGATAAGAGGCCTCTCCTTATGCCCGGATATCCAGGTCTGTGTCCCCGCCCTCTGCCTCTTTGCCCACAACTAGCCCACCCCCGAGACCCCCAGACGGCTCCTGTTCTC
This sequence comes from Spilogale gracilis, assembly GCA_004023965.1. Taxonomy (NCBI): domain Eukaryota; kingdom Metazoa; phylum Chordata; class Mammalia; order Carnivora; family Mephitidae; genus Spilogale; species Spilogale gracilis. The sequence goes on along the minus strand of PITA01022530.1, from coordinate 5,316 downwards.
TGCTCTTCTCGGCTCTTCCGTACTGCCCATGGGTCCACCCTGCCTGCCTGGACCCTCCTCACAGAGCTAACTCGGACCAACTCCCATCCCTGTTGGTTCCAGAGCCTTGCTCATGTCTGCGGAGGCTGGGAACACATACACAGGCCTTAGGAAGCCAGCAAGAACACTGATCTTCCAAACAGGCAAGGTGCGGAGGTTCTTTAGGAGTCCTAGGTGAGGTTCTGAGACAAACAAGGGCACTAGCTGCATCTTGCTGCTAAGAACCGCCACTTGCCCAGTGCCCTATCCCTGCCTTCCACCGGAAGGACTCACTACCCCGAAAGGCTGGTAGCAAGTAGAGCACTATCCTTGGGGGCCTCCCTGTCCCCTCCTGCTCTCCTCTCAAAGCAGCCACACAGGTGGGGAGAGAGGAAAAGGGGTCAGAGGAGGTGGAGGAGGAGGGCACACCCAAGCTCTCAGGGGTTTCTCACTGGCAGCCATGAGAAAATGAGCCCAGGGGCAGGACGGAGGACCCAGAGCCTCACCTGTTGAGCTTTTCATTCTGGGAGTGGGCGCCGTCATCGGCTGAGCCCACAGGCAGCAGCATGACATTCTTCCCGGTAGCCTCCTGGAAGGTCAGAGTCACAGGAATGCTGCCGCCTTCCCTGGTCAAGTCGGGCTCGACACCAAACACTGCAGGAGAAGAGGAAAAGGCACAGTGAGCTTTCGGGCGGCGAAGCTGGGGACGTGCCACAGGCTTACTACCCGCCGATACAAGTCCGAAGCCCAGGTGTGGCTCGGCGCCGGCAGCCTGGCTCTCAGGGTCAGGGGGTGGCACGGCCCCGCCACACCGGGGCTCTCCTCAGGGCCCCTGCCAGCGTCCCCAGGAAACGTCTCACCTGTTTTCAAGGCTCTTCTCCCAGCCATGTAATGAGGGTGGTTGAAGTCAGACACCCAGGGCTTCCCGCCATGGCCCATGTACACCTTGAACTTGTTGGGGCTGTGCAGGTCAGCGAATTTCTTCGTCAGGTAGCTCGTGACCTGAGTCACAAAGGAGACACCACGTACTCTACACCTGGCATCTGACCCGGAGATCTCTGTGGGGGGCCCAGCCCCAGTCTACGGCAAGTCCGCCACGAGGTCTCCTCTGTGGGGGGTCTGCGGGGGCCCACCCCCAGTCTGCGGCTAGCCCGCCACGAGGTCTCCTCTGCGGGGGGTCTGCGGGGGCCCACCCCCAGTCTGTGGCTAGCCCGCCACGAGATCTCCTCTGCGGGGGGTCTGCGGGGGCCCACCCCCAGTCTGCGGCTAGCCTGCCACAAGATCTCCTCTGTGGGGGGTCTGCGGGGGCCCACCCCCAGTCTGCGGCTAGCCTGCCACGAGATCTCCTCTGCGGGGGGTCTGCGGGGGCCCACCCCCAGTCTACACAAGTCCACCATGAGTCTATACTGAGTCTACAAAGAGTCTACAATGGGTCACTCCGCTGTGCTATACTGGGCACAAGTGTACTAACAAAAAAAGGATTTTATCAAGAAACAAACTCTAGCAACTTGAAGGTAATGCTTTCATTTCAAGCAATCCACCCTTTCCACAGACGTTCCCATAGAGTAATGTTTAAATCAAGTCTTTAAAAAATGTCCCTTGATGTGCTTTACATTAATCATCATATCCAGACCTCGAATGGAGCCTGGTGCTGACTGGGGCACATCTGATGACAAAACCTCAGACCTCAGTTTTCTTACAATAAGGAAGTCCCTGATACCATGTCTCTGGAATACTCAGATGAGGGCGGGGTGACTGCCCCGCAAATCTGCCCCCTCTGGAATTTCCCCTTCTGGAATCGTGCCCTTCCACTCCCCACATTGGCCCAGACGCAGCTCCTGTGGGTTCTCTCTTAACATACCCAGCCCAGAGCTGGCATCTGCCCAGAAGCCTCACGATGAGGTCAGGGGTCAGATTTTAGCACGCCTCAGCAATGACCACGGTCACGCGGGATGCTTTTATATGGCTTTTATCTTTGACCAGGTTCTGAGTTGCTTATTCTGGCAATTACTGGGCTGGCAAGAGTCAGGGAGTGGGGAAATGCGGATCTGGGGTTCAGGGCCCTCCTAACAGTCCTTACACTCTGAGTCTCTGCCACGGAGAAGCTGCCCCCCACCGTGTCCCAGCTCCCTCATGTACCTGCTCGCTGACTACTTCGGGAGTCATGTGTGGCACCAGCCTGATGGAGAACTTGCCAACCACTTTCCTAGGAATCACGGTCTTGGCCCCCGACCCAGAAAAGGCACCTTCGATCCCATGGAGAGAGAGGGACGGGTACCGCCATCGGTGCATCAGGATGTCTTTCTGCAAAAAAACAACACAGTGGGTCAGAGGGCAACACTGTCTGCTTACGAAGAGACAGCGATGGCATCTGGGAAGTTCCTCCTAGGGGCCCACCAGCCTGGGGTCCATACCGCCACAGGTAGGAAGTACAGACCCTGGAGGGCTCAGAGATGAGCCTGCTCCAAATGTGCTCTGGAACCTGCTTTGACATACCACAGCAGGAGCGGGAGGCGGTGCTTGGCCGCACTCCGAACGGCCTCAAGTGTGCTATCTCCTGGCCTCACTGCTGGCAGCGAGCAGAGCCACGGGCTTACCCCCAGCCCCACAGAATTCCACGGGAAGTCAGGGGCCCACAGGCCATCAGTGAGCTCCCAGGGGAACAGAATGCTATGGCAGTTCCTACTGGGGGAGAGCCAGGAGCATCCATGGAGTCCTGGGCCCGGTGACCATGGACCAGCATCCTCACTCTCTGCCAAGGGGACTGGCACAGAGCAGGCCCTCATCTCCCACACGTACAACGGGCACCACCGCCTCTCACGCCCCCTGCGTCCCAGCGGTGGCACAAGACAAGTCAAAAGAGGCCAAATGATAGGCTGACAAGGAGAAATGTGGCAGGGCCCTGGGGCTCCTCAGGGACTCAGCCACCTAATGTGGGGACTTCCCATTTGTGAACCAAATAGGGTGTGTGCAACCTGGAAGGGAGACATGTGGTCCAAAAGGCGAGCACCTTACACAACTGCACGTGCTAACTGGGGGCAACGAGGAGGAACTACAGGGGTTTGTTCAGACACCGGCTTGCCCAGATGCACCCCTGCCCTGGACTCACCTCTCCCGGCTGCCCGGATGCACCCCTGCCCAGGACTCACCTCTCCCGGCTGCCCGGATGCACCCCTGCCCAGGACTCACCTCTCCCGGCTGCCCGGATGCACCCCTGCCCAGGACTCACCTCTCCCGGCTGCCCGGATGCACCCCTGCCCAGGACTCACCTCTCCCGGCTGCCCGGATGCACCCCTGCCCAGGACTCACCTCTCCCGGCTGCCCGGATGCACCCCTGCCTGGCCTCACCTCTCCCGGTCTCAGGCCCTGACGGCCAGCTGCCTGTGAAGGGCGTCTATCCCGTGCTACCTGCGAATGCCCGCTCCCCCCGGGCCTGCCAGCCCTCCCAGGTGTGGCCTGCTTGGGGAGTGCCGCTGACCCACCCTGTCCCCACGTCCCCAGCTCCAGGCTGTCCCCTGCAGCGGCCCAGCTGCTCTCCCCACCTCACTGCTCCCCACTCCAAACCCGCAACGCCTCTGCCACCACCCGCCTGCCAGGGAGGGCTCATCAGCTCTTCCCTCTGCTCAAACCTGTCACGTCCGCCATTGTCCAGGAGAGCACACGTGCTTCTCAGGGCACCACAGGCCTACAGCCCAGGCTTTTATAGTCCCGGACCCCCCCCAACCAGCCCGCCCCACGAAGAGATGGAATCCGCACACCCTGCTGTGCCGCGCATCCCCCAAGCCGGCTCATCTCCCCGGCCCTGGGGAGGCCTCCATGCTCTTTCGGGCTTCTCTGTCCACGTCTCCTGGAGTGAGGAAACTCACGGGCTGGGTGCCACATTCCTCTTGCTCTTCAGGGCCTGTTGCTGCAATTCAACTAACGGCTACATCGGACGTAAACTTACACTCAGACCTCACAAGCCAAGAACTAGACTAAGAGAAAAAGCTGAACACAATTTTTTCTTCCAAGTTAAGTAACCACTTTGTGCCACTGCTTTCCGCCTTGGTCCCCAGCTGTTGGGGACGCCTTCAATCATCCCGGTGCCCAGCGGCAAAACATCATTCTACAAATGCAAATCAGGGAGAAGCTAGCTGCTGCTGTGTCCTCTGCATATATCCTCCAGCTCCTAAGTTGTCAAAAGTCCACATGTGACATTTTTAAAACCCTCCTCATTCTAATTCCAAGCCTGGTAACATGCTGCTTTCTAGAGTCAGGACCATCTGCGGGCTCCAGGAGACACGCAGACATCCGATGTCTGCCGGCAGCCCTGGCTCTTCCCCGCAGGGGTCCCCTGCACAGCGCCCGGTGCAAGCGGGCAGGACGGGGTGGGACCCACCTTGCAGCTGTGCAGCAGGGTCTCCGCCCCCACGTCCTTGGCATACTCCTCCAGGTCAAAGTCGATCTGGTTGTAGAGCTCCAGCTCCTCCTCGGTCACGGGGGCCACTGCCTCGTTGATGCCGGGGATGAGGATCTTTCCCTTCCTGTCCACCAGAGAGCCTGGGAGGGCACAGAGGAGGGGCGCTGAGCTGGCACGTGGCAGAAATGCAGCAGCGCCCACCACCCAAGACCCATCCCCCTTCTCCCCCCACTCCAGCAGTTATGGTTTCCGGCATGCAGAGCACTCAAGCCCTGCCAAGGAACAATCAATTAAACATCTAAATGGCCCAGTAAGATGAGCAGTAGCATCTTCACACTATAACAAAAAGGGCAGAAACTCAGAAGGGGGGGTGACCTGTCCCCTGCCACAGACTAGGGCACAGACCAAGCAGACTGCCTCCTGCAGGCTTCCTGTAAAGGCCATGATGCTGACCAACGGTTCTCTCTTAATCCATGTTCCTCGAGAAACTAGCTGTCCCCAAGCGAAGGCGGCCGAGACGAACAGAACAGAGTAGACTCCTGGGCCAGAAACCACAGGCTGCTCGTATGGCAGCCGTTATCCAAGAGGAAAGGGGAAGGGGACAGAACTCAGGCAAATCCTGGGGTAAGGCGAAGCTGTGCCCAGCCTGAAATCAGCAGGGTGCTGGGAGGGCTGGGCTGGGCCTCCCTCCCACAGGGCTGAGCATGTAGGAGCCCTCGCTGGGCTAGGGCATCAGACAGAGGCAGGTGGACGGAAAATACAACCGCATCCCATGATCCTAGGGGCCAGCTCAGGCAGGGATGACGGAGCCAGGGCCTGCCCTAGTTGGATCCCGGAGGCAAGGCAAGGTTTAGTGACACACAGAAGGGTCCACGCAGACAGAGGCAAAAATGAAGCGC